>JARHVA010007454.1:492500-679175 GCA_037957365.1 Torreya grandis
TCTACCAAAGTTTTGCATGACTGAGTGACAATATAGTTTTATTAAAACTAATATAATTTTTATGTTAGTAATTTAGGTTGATATAGTGACTCTCGTAAACCAAACCACCCTTTTAAGTCAAATATTAAGTACACCAAGGTCATTTATAGGCCACCTTATGTCAAAAAACACCATAAAAACTTGTGACTATGGAAGATGTAAAATATTTGGGACATATTTGTTCATGATCAATCCAATCTAGTTTGAACATGTGTATATGTACAACCACCCCATTTTTAATATTTTATGTTATGTAATTGATATGACATAGCCATTGTGAATATATTTTTAGTGGAATGTGTAGTGTAAAAATACTAAACAAGAAAGTAAAAATATGTGTAATTGGTAGGGAGAAAACTAAATTAAGGGATAAAAATAGGAGTATGCAATTTAAATAATTTAAAATCTTGGGCCTCAAGCATATATAATTGAGGTTCTTCATGCCTTAATGAATATGTTGTATAGATTTTTTTGAGGATGGAACCAATTCAATTAAATTCAGATTTTTAGATAATGAGTTTCATTTCATGAAAGTGTAATTATGTTTTTCATTTAATCACATATAATAGTTTATAATTTTAGGGTTGAGTTCATATCATGAATATGAATATAAAAGAGTACAAATCACTAGTATAAGTTTCAATACATCTGAGAAAAAACTTATATGTATTAATAATTTAACCAATAGTATTATAAATATGGTCATGGAAGAGTTAGATTACATAACACATGTGTTTTATATTAAATTAAGGATAAACATGTATCCATTCAAAATAGATGTCTTATGAAAACATATATACATTCTATATAGATATGTGTTTGGGATGGATATCCATTTTATTTTTCAAAAAAACCCCTTTTTTTTAGTATTAGGAATCTAAACCTCAACCTAATTATGTTTATGAAGCACATGAAAACAATATAATTACATGGACATTCCATGTCTTCACCAACATGGTTTATTTATTTATTTCCATCCATATGTAAAACTTTTGAAGGTTTTTACTAAGCATTTTTTTAGTTTAAGAATATGTAATTTTCAAATTTTAATTTATATTATTGATTAATATTTATTTATTTATTTAAGTGTATCCTAGTGGTTGATAGATACATGGATTTAAAATCTGAGATAATTTTTGAATTATCATATAGTTTTTATAATTTTAAGTATTATTACATTTCTATGAACCTTTGGCTATAACCTTAGAAAAAAATTAATAATATTTGACCATGTTTGCCTCGATGAATTATTAATATCTCATTTTATAAGTTCTTAGTTAGCTAACCCGCCAACCACAACCCCACACCCCCCCACCCCCCCCCCCCCCCCCCCCACACACACACACACAATCCATTTTGTTTTTTGTCATTTCCTCCAAACATTCATAAATACTATGAAAATTTTTGCTCGTTTAATTTTGAAATTTCTTAGTAAATAGGAGCTTCCTCTTTATGAACCTATAAAAATATAAGGAATGATGAATTGAAATTGAATTTATTCATTAAATACTAAATGTGATTTAAATGAAAGATAACATTTAGGTTCATAAATAACATTTGATATTATACAACTTATCTTGTTAAAATATGATGAAATTACTCATCAAAATCCACCAAATCATCAATGAAAATTGAGGTATACTTGTTTTTTAAAATTTACTCTCACTTCAACCCCCATTTTGACCCCTCATTACCTTGTACTCACCCAACTTTAAGTTTTTATTTTAATTTATTTATGGCCTTGGAGTCATAGCATTGTTCCTGAATAAAAAAGAGGTTTAGTATTATTTATAAAATGACTCATTAAAATATACAAACTTATGTAAAATATTTTATAAAAAATATAAAAAGTGGTATTCACCCTCATTTACACTCATTTTCTTCAAAATATGAGTCATGGGATCTCTTGACTAACCCCTAACTTCTTGGACCTTATCTTGATGAGTATTTAATCTTACATTAATTACAATAAATATAATTTTTTTGATTATTTACGTATAAAGATTAAACAAAATTTTACATATAATTAAATTTGATAACTAACTTGTAGATGATTTTATATCATGACCAAGCCAATGACCACACATTTTAAAGCAGGGTGTGTTTTTTATGCCAAAAGGTCGAATCCTTCTCCTTGTTAGGTTGTGGAGCTAAAAGCTTCACTGGTGCAAACAGGGAAGGAGGTTGCTGAGTGTCACAGTCACCGGCATCGGTTAGGCCGACCGACATCAGCCAGTGGTGGATAGGAATGCAACCAACGTCGACAGGAGTCGGCTGACATCGGTCACCTCCAGGCAGATAGGGACCAACATCGATCGCCTGTGCAGATCGAAATTGTGAGTGTTACAGATAGTTTGTTAACGAACCAGTTGTTTGCATGTTGAGAGGCTAATTTTAGTCTTGGGCTGTGGATCTAATTATTGTAATTAGGTGTCTAATTATTATTTGCATGAGATCTATATAATAGACTCATGGGCTATATTGTAAGTTGTTCTAGTTTGAGTTGAGCAAAGTTAGCTCCTTCTATGTGTGAAGTGAGCAAGGGTGTTCCTCCTAGTTCCACAGTAGTGCCAAGTGTGGGTGCTGGTTTTGGAGAATCAAAAGGGTTCTTCAGGGGTGTAAGATCTTGGTCAGCAGGTGTGCAAGGCCACATTTGGAGATCTACATGGTAAGTAAGATCGTTGATCTGCAGGTGTATGTGTGTGTAAGGTCTAAGGTTTACAGGTGTACAGAACCAGGTTGATCTGTAGGTGGAAGTAGAATCAAGGTGATAGCAACACAATAGGGAGTAGGATCAGGTGGGATCTACTTGGAGTACGGTGTGTACTCAGTTATAGTGCAAGAGAGGAAGGCAAGGAAGTTCCTTCCATAAGTAAGATCATTTGGGTTGCAGGTTATTGTAGTTCTTGGGAGATTTACTTGGATTACGTTGAGTACTTGGAGTGCATGGAGCACTTGTGGAGTGCGTGGAGCACTGGTGTACTGGCAGTAGTGGATACTGACTGGTTGGAGGTGAACACCAACTCTATGTTTGAGTTGTGTGTTGGGAATGTAAGAGAGAGAGCTTTGAGGAAAGAGTTACTATACACTTGAGGTGTGGGAAGCCTCTGAGAGGTGTGAAGAAGAAGTGGCATCTTCTTTATTGTATTCTTTTCTAGATGAGTATTAATAAAATTGGGTATTGTCTCTCATATTCTGTGTTATTTCTGGTTTCTAGTTACTTGTTACTTCTAGTTAATTCCGCATCTTAAGTTGCTTGTATATGGTAATGAATGGTGCTTCCGTGGGGTTCCTAACATTCCTCTTTGCATCTATATTTCTCTATATGCAACTTGAAAATTATGTAATTTTTAAATTATTAGAAGTCTACAAAATTAAAAAATATAAATTCATGTGTATTTAGGTGAACTTACATTATACTTCTCATAATTTTAAGCATTGTCTATACATGTTTCTCAATTATTTTTGTGTTATAGTATCCATTTTTAAATTCATTTACAATTTTTTTGTGAGCCATTGGCTACACTCAATCAGAGACTTATTATATTCTATGTTGTAATATTTATAAAAAAATTCTCTTACATTTATTGTTTGTTTTTATAGAAAAACCAAAAAAACTATTAATGCTAAATATATTGTAGATAAATTAAAATTTTGAAAAACTAGGAATTAAAAATTATTTAATCACATAATGAAAAAAATATAATGAAAAACTTAAAAAATTAAAGTCGATAAATTTAAATAACATAAATGAAAATTATCACTTTCCCTAAACATAATACAATATTTCCATATTATCATTTACATATAATCTCTCTTTTAGAGAGAAAGGCACTAATTGTCTATACTCTTCATGTTTTAGATGAGATTGATGATCACCATCAAAGTGTTGTAGGACTTATTTGTTGTACCCCTCAATCCAAGTAGGAAAACATCATCAAGGCTAGAAGAGGGGCCTAATTTTATATCAAACCACATGAAACACTAATAATAAGGACGAGGAGGATCAAAGGGTCCTATCCCTATCATGATACTTTATGTAGAGGGATCATGAGGTAGAAATGATATGGGCCTAATAAATATTAAACATTAGAAAGTAAGAAATTGAAATGGTTTAATTAAAAAATAAATAAAATAAACTTTATGATGGGTCCCGAGATTTAAATGAATTTCATCAACTTGTCCCATATTTATTACATGGGTCTATATAAGTAGTGAACCTCCTACCAAAAACCCAAAAGGATAATAATATTGTAAATAGTTAAAATACTTAAACTTGTTTAATGATATTACATATTTAACAATGAAATGCTAAGAATAAATAAATTACTAAAAATTGATTTAGATATGATGAATAGTAAATAAAATAATTTATAGATTTGGAGATGAGACATAAATAGTAAATTGAAAAACAAATATGCAAACCTCGCTCAAACTAATTCTATGTTGATTGTGCAGGCTAACTATGGATGAAAAATGGTTGAAATAACCCCTAAACTATATTACAATTGAAAAAAAAAATTAAAATTATCTTGGGACAATGATATGTTGGGAGGACAAGGCTACGTTATGGCCTTATTCACTGACTTTGGCCACATCTTGATTGATTATGTGATTGATTTTATGATCTAGGTGCATGTGTCTAACTATGATGACTTAATAATTACTTGTGTGTCTTAATTTATCACATGAAATACCTATAAAATAAAAACCATAGAACTTACATAGAAACCAAATAGAGATCAAATGCTAAAATGCGAGATTAAGGTTAGGGTAATAACTAAGCTATCTTTAAATATCCTTATATAATCTAATTGTTGCCTACATATCTGATGTAGGTGAATTTTAGGGGTATTATCAAATTATTTTATTTTTGCATACTTTTAAATTTTAGGGGTATAAATTAAAAAATTAGTCAGGTGTTAGGTTGGAAATAGTTGTAAGACTCTAGAATGTTTGAATTAGCAAGTTGCATAGATAGTATTAACATAATAAATAATCCTAGATAATTCATATCCATAAGTCTAAGTTTGGTGTTTCTTCCACAATGAATGGATAAATTCTATCCCAGATAAAAAAGGATGGAAGGTTAGTATAAATTTTAAAAATGTATTTTTGAAAATTTAGATTGTTTATGATATTGAATAAAATAATATTTTGTGGAATTATATGTTGCATGAATTCAGGTGTGATTAAGGAGAAGGAGGTAAAGATCTCAAAAAATCAAATTCAATTTGGTGTGACATAGCCAAGGTGACACTATATAAGAAATTTATTTTTTGGAATGTTGATTGTAGTGCCCACTTCATAAATATAATAAATTATTTTATTATTTAGAAAATTCAACTTGAGTTGGTGGTCAATATATTTATGATATAATGAATTTATTATTTGCATGATTGAGGAACTATGACAAGATATGATAGCATAACTATGTATTATTTGTTTTATTTATTTTAACTTTAGTAATGAAAATAATACCAATTACGAGAATCAACTTGCATGTAATAGTGACCAAATTAAGGATCTTATAAATCCAAGGAGGACTGTGGCATCGAATTACATTACAAGAAGGTTTTTTACTTTACCAGATCCCTATGATCAATAGAAATAGAATATATCTATTTTGTATTTTATTAAGAATGTTGTCCAAGGACGCCTTGCTATTCTACAATTAATGGTAAATTGAATGGAATGGAGTGATCTATTTTATTTTTTCTGATCAAATCTTGTAATATAAAAAAAGGAAATTTATAGTAAGGCATTGAATGAGTATTTAAGTTGATAGATGTATGGTGATTCATAATTGAGTAGTTTTTTATATATGGCATATCAATCAAAGCTATTATAAATTTGAATTGTCTAGCTTAATAGTGGTAGATGATCCATTAAAGTCTATTGAGTTTTCAAATTACATATTTCCCCAAGGAAAATAAGAAAAAGATATGTGGATTTTTATTGTTTTAAGAAATGCATCATAAGGTAAAATGAGTTGATTCACCTAATTCTTGATTTATAAATTAATATCTACCAAGATTTTAATAGAGAAAAGTCAAATCTCAATGTCTTTCTCTTTATTACACATTCATGCAAGTTGTATCATTATCAATGATGAATAATTATAAATTTTATGTTTAAATCTAATATTTTGAGGGCACCAATTTTATGGTATTAGAGCAATAGGCTCTATAAAAGAGAAAGATCTGGAAGATTTTGAAATAAAATTATAAAGATGGTGATGAGATCAAGAGACAGAGGAAGGAAGAAACTAAGGAAATATTTTTGATAGGTAGTAGTAATGGAAGAAATAAGAAATCTCATGACTAGATTGTAGGATCTAGAAATGGCTTAGAGAAGAGGCACGGACATGGGTGAAGTTAGTGATAAAGAAGAGGAGCCACCATAGAAAGAATTGGTGGAAGAAGAAGAAATAGTGAAAGAAATAATGATTCAAACCATTATGGGTGTGAGTTCAAATCCCAAGATAGAGGTTACCATGTATGAGGGAAACCTGAATGTGAAAGAGATCATTGACTGGATCAGCGTAATAGACAAGTATTTCAAATATGGAGTTGATGATGATAAAAAGGTCAAATTTACCATGACCAGATTGAAGAGTCATGCATCCCTATGGTGGGATGGAGTACAGAAAGAAAGAAGAAGAAAAAGAAAGCCAAAAATCAAGAATTGGGACATAATGATTGCCAAATTAAAAGGTAAATTCATGCCTAGAGATTATCAAGTTAATCTTTTTATAAAATTACAAAATTTAAAATAGAAAGAAATGTCTATAAAAGAATATACTGACAAATTTTATAGACTAACCATAAGAGTAGAGCATGTATAAGATGATGTAAAAAAGGTAGCAAGATATACAAATGGGTTGAAATTTGATATTCAAAATGAGATTAGTCTTCTCATTCCTAAATTAGTGGAAGAGGCATATCAGTATGCCTTAAAAATAGAAGAAAAGTTAGCAAGGATACAACCTCAACATGTAAGGGGTAGAGGTGGAATTTATAGAGGAAAAGGAAAATAAGGAGGAAGAATTCAATTACAAACACATCAAGGAGAAACTAGTAGCTCTCAAGATAGCAGTAGTTTTTAGAGGCAGGAATTTACTCCAAGAGGTAGGTATCATTCTATAGGTGTGAGACCTTTCAATAGAGGTAGAGGGTTTTCTCATAGATGTTTTAAGTGTGGAAAATTTAGACATAGGTCCTTTGAGTGTCTTGAAAATCCATCCATAAGTCAGGGAAATGTTCATCTTACCCAAGTTGAAGATGTAGAAAGTGTGGGTTCACCTCCTCATGAAGATGCTCCAAAAATAGGAGAAACATTACTAATGAAGAGGGTTTTGTTGAAACACACAAAAGAAATCAAGGAACCACCTCAAAAAAAAATTTGTTTAGAACCACCTACAGAGAAAAAGGTAAATGTTATCAGATAATTATTAACAATGGTAACACTAATAATATGGTATCCACAAAGATGGTAAGTAAATTAAATTTGAAAAAGGTGAGTCATCCAAAAGTATCTTTGCTACATAAAGGTCATCAAATTTTGGTTAATGAACAATGCAAAGTAGATTTTTAGATAGGGAGTTATAAAGATGAAGTTATTTGTGATGTAATGCCTATGGATATTTGTCATGTTCTCTTAGGCAGGCCTTGGCAATATGACATGAAAGCTATACATGATGGTAGATAGAATACTTATAAATTTGAAATAATGGTAAGAAGAATATTCTAACACCTCTAAAAAAATATGATGTAGTAGCAGAAGAAAATTCAAATTTGAAGGTGTTAGTTATCAATGGAAAAAAATATCTTCAGCAAGTGAAATAAGAAGAGATAAGTTATGCCCTTATTAGTAAGCCAAAAACTATAATCACTACTACTAAGTTGAATGAATTGCCTTTAAAAATTCAAGATTTTCTTAGTGATTTTGTGGATATTGTAGTAGATGATTTACCAAATGAGTTACCTCCTAAAAAGAGTATTAGCCATCATATAGACTTAATACCAGGGGCTAACCTTCCAAATAAATCATCTTATATGATGAATCCAAAATAAAATGAGGAAATAAAAAGGCAAGTTTAGGAGTTATTGGATAAAGGACTGATGAGGAAAAGATTAAGTCCTTGTGCAGTTCCAACTATACTTTCACCAAAGAAATATGGAACTTGGCAGATGTGCACAAACTCAAGGGCTATAAATAAAATTACTATCAAGTATAGATTTCCTTTGCCAAGAATAGATGATCTAATGGATTATTTGAGTGGTTCTAGATAATTTTCAAAGATAGAATTAAAAAGTTGATATCATCATATTAGAATAAGAGAAAGAGATGAATGGAATACAATATTTAAAACAAATGATTGCATTTAATGAATGGCTAGTAATGCCATTGGGATAACAAATGCCCCAAGTACCTTTATGAGACTTATGAATGAGGTAATTAAGCCATTCATAGGTAAATTTTTATTGTTTACCTTGATGATATTTTTTCCTTTAGTAAATCAAGAGATGATCTTCTTGAACATTTAAGATTAGTTTTGAAGAAGTTGCAGGAGGAAAGGTTACTGATTAACCTTAAGAAGTTAAAAAAAAAAAAATTGAGTTAATCTATCTAGGTTTTGTGATTTCAAAAGAAGGGTTAAAGATGGAGAAAGATAAGGTAAAATATATAGAAGAATGGCCTATACCTAATAATCCACTTGAGGTAAGAAATTTTCATGGCCTTGCTAGCTTTTATAGGAAATTTATCAAGAATTTTAGCAATATCTATGCCCCAATTGTAGAAACCATTAAAGGGAACAATCAACCATTTAGATGGACTAAAGATACCAATAAAAAATTTTAGATGTTGAAAAGGAAAATCATAGAGTAGCCTATATTGGCATTACCTAATTTTGGTAAGTTATTCCAAGTGGAATGTGATGCAAGTGGAACTGCCATAGGAGTTGTGCTAAGTTAGGAAGGTAAACCTGTGGCATATTTTTATGAGAAAATTAAAGAGGCTAAAAATAAATACTCAGCCTATGATCAAGAATTTTATACTATAATGCAAGCTTTGAATAATGGAGGCATTATTTAATGCCAATAGATTTTTTTTGTTTACTAATAACCATGCCTTGTAGTTTATCAACACCCAAAATAAATTAAATCAAAGGCATGCTACATGGGTGGAATTTTTACAAAGTTTTTAATTTGTTATTAAACATAAAATTGGACAATATAACAAGGTTGTTTATTCTTTGAGTAGGAAAAATTTGGTTTTATAGGAAATAAAGGTGAATTTTATAAGATTTGACATAATAAAGGAAATGTATGAAAATGATTTAGATTTTAAATAAGCATATGAAGCTTGTAAAGATTCTACAATTAGGGATAAAAGTCCTTGGATGGATTATATGCTAAAAGATGGAATTCTATTCAAAGGCAAACAAATTTGCATTCTAAAAAGTTCTAAGAGAGAAAATCTCATCAAAGAAAAGCATAGTGGCAACCTTGTAAGACATTTTAGGTAGGATAAGACATTGGCTCAGGTTAATTCTTTTTATTACTGGCCAAGTATGTCAACTAATGTAAAGAAGTTTGTTAAAAATTATAGAATATGTCAACTTGAAAAAGGGAGAATTCATAACATAGGGTTGTATCAGCCATTACCCATTCCCAATAGACCATGGGATTTTGTAAGGATGGATTTTGTTTTGGGTCCACAAAAAACACAAAAAGGAAATGATTATATCTTTTTAGTAGTAGATATATTTTCAAATATGGCTCATTTTATACCCTGTTATAAAACCAGTGATACAACTCACATAGTTGACTCATTTTTCAAAGAAGTGGTAAGATTGCATGGTTTACCTAAAAACATTATTTCAGATAGAGATACCAAATTCCTTAGATAATTTTGGAGGACTCTTTAGAAAAATTTGGGAACAAAATTGACTTTTATTTCTACATACCATCCTTAAATAGATGGACAAACTGAAGTAGTTAATATAAGCTTGGAAAATATTTTGAGAAGCTTGGTGAGTGATCATCCCAAATAGTGGGATCAAGTCTTAACACAAGTTGAATTTGACTATAATGATTCCCCAAATAGAATTACATGTATGATTCCTTTCCAAATTATATATGGTATGCATCCCTGAGATATTTATGAATTAAGAAATATAGGTAAACATGAGAAAATAAGTGTTGAAGAGGAAGAATTTTCAATAGCAATGTAAGAACTTCAAGAACTGGTAAAATAAAGGCTACAAGTAAATTCAAAAAAGTATAAGTAGAGAGAAATTTTAAAAAGAAGATAAGTACAATTTGAATTAGGAGATCTTGTACTTGATGATTTGAGAAAGCAAAGATTCCTGAGAGGGGAATATAACAAGTTAAAATTAAAAAAGATTGGACCCTATAAAATTATTAGAATTTTTTTAGAAAATACATACAAGTTGGAGCTTCCAATAGATATTAGAATATCACCTATATTTAATGTTGATAACATATATCCTTATAGGAATGGTGATGAATAGGAAAATATTTTTGAAGATGAAGCAAAATAAAATTTTCATGGAAGTAGCAATTACCAAAGAAACTGCCAGAATAACCTAAAACTATTTTGAATAAAAAGATTGTCAAGAAAACCAGAGGCAACGATTACTTCCATTATTAATTAAAATGGAAATATCATCCAGTTTAAGATTCAACTTAGATGTCAGCTTCATAAGTCAACAAGTATGGTGTTATAATGGAACAACTCATGAATAATATGAGTTCATGAGTGATCATTTCTTCTACCCTGGTGGTTTGATACAGGTGTATTTTAGGGGTATTATCAAATTATTTTATTTTTACATACTTTTAAATTTTAAATTTATTATGCATATAAAAAGTTAAAAAGGGTATAATTAAAAACTTAGTCGAGTGTTAGGTTGGCAATAGTTGTAGGATTCTAAAATGTTTGAGTTAACAAGTTGTCTAGATAGTATTAAGATAATAAATAATCCTAGATAATTCATATCTAGAAGTCTAAGTTTGGTATTTATTCCACAATTAATGGATAAGTTCCATCCCAAACAAAAAGGATGAAAGGTTAGTATAAATTTTAAAAAATTATTATTTTGCTAGGTTGGGTGTGTTTTTGAAAATTTAGATTGTTTAAGATATTGAATAAAATAATATTTTATGGAAGTATATTTTGCATGAATTCAGGTGTGATCAAGGAGGATTTCAAGGTCTCATAAAATCAAATTCAATCTGGTGTGACATAACTAAGGTGACACTGTATAAAAAATTTGTTTTCCAAAATGTTGATTGTAGTACCCACTTCATAGATACAATAAATTATTTTATTCTTCAGAACATTCAACATGTGTTGGCGGTCAATATATTTGTGATGTAATGAATTTATTATTCGCATGATTGAGGAACTATGACAAGCTATGATAGTGTATCTATCTATTATTTATTTTATATATTTTAACTTCAGTAATGACAACAGTGCCAATTATAGGAATCAACTTGCATGTAATAGTGACCAAATTAAGGATATTATAAATCCAAGGAATGTGGTGTCAAATAACATTACAGGAAGCCATTTTACTTAACCAAATCCATGTGATAAATATAAATAGAATATATCCATTTTGTATTCTATTAATAAAGTTGTCTAAGGATGCCTTGCTATTCTACAACTGATGGTAAATTGAATAGAATGGAGTTATCTATTTTATTTTCTTTTGCTAAGATCTTGTAATAGAAAAAAAGGTAATTTATAGTAAGGCATTGAATGAATATTTAATTTATATTAGTTTTTAATATATGGCATATCAATCAAAGGTATTATAAATTTGAATCACTTGGTTTAATAGTGTTAGATGATCAATTAAAGTCTGGTCAGTCTTCAAATTACATATTGCCCCAAGAAAAATAAGAAAAAAATCTTTGAATTGTTATTGTTTTAAGAAAGGTGTCATAAGGTAAAATTAGTTGATTCACCTAGTTCTTGATTTATAAATTAATATCTACCAAATAAATAAAAGTCAAATATCAATGACCTTCTTTTTATTACACATTCATGCAATTTGTATCATCATCAATGATGAAGAATTATAAAATACGTATTTAAATATAATTATTTAATATTTTAAGGGCACCAATATCCCAAAATGACCTCAAGCTAATGTAGTTATCCCTCCTAAGATGAGTGTGTGAATATTGATATTTTTAATATGATTTAAACTAGATATATTAAATTAAATGCTAAAAAATGAGTGCCCTTGACTTGTAAAATGAATTTAGACTTGGCCTATGACTATTAAACTAAAGCATAATTGGAATTACAAATGAAAGTATTACTTTTCTCAGTGTGTAGTAAGATTGTTAAGTGATTACTAGATGTGTTTGGAGAGGCCTTGATGTGTTTATATAGATTAATATTTTGAGTATTTATATTAACCAACATTGATAAAAGTGTGACATGGGTAATAAAATAATTGTTGAATTTAAAAAGTTACCTTCAGGGTATGGGGACAAGGATACACTAATGGACAAGGTTGTAGTGCAACCCTATCTACCTAGTATGATCTTATGACAAAGGAACAAAAATTGTTGAGATTTGGCTAATAGGATTATATAAGTAGAATATGGATGCTTGAATGATGACTCTATTATCTAAAAGGTAGTAAAAGGGATAGTGAAGGCTCCTATAGATATTGAAATTTAATGGAATGGTGAAGAGACCAAGTAGGGTAAGGATGTCAAGATTAAATATTTTCAAACACTAAATGATTAATTTATGAGTGTCTACATGAGGAAAGATGGCATACCAAGGTTAAATAATATTGAGATGAGCATGAGGGATTGAAGGTTTGAAAATTCCTCCCCATAGAAGGATACACTACTAAAGAAGCTCAGGTTATTTAGAATCTCAATTCTTACATCAGATAGGTTCACATCCTTGTGTTCCCTAAGGAAGATCATTTTTTGTGGGCAACTGAAGATAGTGGGAAGTATTTAGTCTCTTTAAGACATGCTAATAATCTAAATCTAGAGGATGAATGGAAATACTAGAAAGATTTATGGATAAAATACTTGACTCCTAAGGTAAATTTCTTCTTTTGTCTAACTACTCAAGATATGATCCTAACTGTGGACAATTTGGTGAAAAGATGATTCATTATCTCTAGTCGATGCCTGCTATGTAGGGAAGCTAAGGAATCAATCCATTATTTATTTCTATCATGCCCATTCAACTCATGCCTATTTTAATGGATCTTGAATAAATTCAACCTCTCGTGGGTTAAATTGAACAACATTATTGATCTCATTAGGCATTTGAAACCTACTTAAAGCCTTTCATCCCTATCCTTCCTATGGAACCTTGCCCTCCCACACTAGTTTTAGAGTGTTTGGAAAGCCCAAAATGATAGCTTATTTTAGAAAAAAATACACTAGCTAAAAAAGGTCTTCCTCCATCTTTGTCATGACATCATTGAGAATTGGAGAGCCTTCCTTCCCACTGAAAAAATCTAGTATTTACATCTGAACAACTGATTTTCATAAATTGGGAGATAGTATAGAAAATTAGGTCTCCTTCCAAATACTTGGTACAAAAACATATTAGGTGGAAGCCTCCACCTGAAGATTGGGTTAAGATAAATTTTGATGGAACCTCGAAAGAAAATCTAGGCCTTGTAGGTGGGGAAGAAGCCATAAGGAGTTCAGAGGGAAAGTTGATCACTACTTACATATGACCTCTAAGAATTTAGACAACCATGTGATTAAAGCTAAGGCGGCACTCTAGGGAATTCAACTTGTCTCTAGTCTCAAGATGAATATAATTATCATTTAAAGGGATTCCCTCAATATATTCACTACTTTAGAAATTAAAATCATCCATTCCCACATAATAAAATACATAATAGAGAATGTCAAGTAGAGCTTGATGGAGTTGGCACACTCTTCCATCATTCACACATAACACAATGGGAATGGGGTGGTAGACTTACTTGATAATATATAAGTGGGTCTCCCTCTTTTATCTAATTAGCACAGTGAATGCCAAGTCCCTAAAAATGTCATATCATCTATTCAAAATGAATTCACTTTAGGATAGGATGATGAAATAGATGCTACATATACAAAATTTACTTCTCAAGTGAAGGCTTTCAAAAATCATGATCCACCATCATTCCACCGTAAGGATAATTAATTATAAAGGGTGGGAGAAATCATGTATTTTAAGTTTATTTCAAGATTTAGATATAAGCCTTACCGAGGTTTATAAAATTCCATCTTAGGCTCTCAAGCTACTATTCAATTGGGTGGAGACATGGACCATCTTGAATTGACTTTTTGCTTAGAATTCAAAAGTATGAAGAATGTTTGGAAGAAGCTTTGCAAAGGAGAGATCATATAATCTATGTTGAGGGTAAATGACATGATGTTTACTTATCGAATGAATTAATTATGGCATGGAATAAGAGTGTTATGGAAGTAAGAGGCATTAAAATCTCAATAATAGAGAAGTTGATTGTGGAAGCCACAAGGATGCCATACAAAGGAACAAAAGTAATTAAATATTGATAAAAAAGATAAGAACTCATATAGAGGTTTTTTCAAATCAAAAAGTTCATTAATACAAATAAAAATGGGTTTCCTTACATGAACCTTCCATGCTAATGGCCTAAAGTCTGCTTGAAAATAATGAAGTTTCTTACACTCTAAGGTAATTATACCCTCATTTTTTCCCATCACTTTTTCTTGATGAATCAATTTTAGGGTTAAAAAATCATCCTTCCTTATTACCTTTTGAAATCCCTAGAGAACACTATTCTAGTGCAGCAAATCAATTAAGTTACTCCTATCATAAACTAGGGCCTTATCTTGTTATTGGTAAAACATAATGAGACCCTTCATGGTAGGGAGGTTTTGCTAGATTGGTCCTCCACTGAAGAGGAATCCCTTGAGGAAGATCCTAACTTGGTGTCCCACTACCCAATAATCATTTTTTTCCATGCTAGCCCCAATTCCAAAAGCTCAGCCAGGGACCCTCCCTTGAAATTCTCTATTTTCAAACATAAACCACTCTTAATGAATGAATTAACCTCACATAAAGTGGTGGGGAAATGAAATAAATCCATGGTAGAATTTATTAAAACCAAAAAATATCATCTAAAAATGTTTAATAACAAACTTCATGAGGAAGGGATGTGTTTAGCAAGTTTAATCAAGGATTGGAATTCCATGAATAAGGAGGTTGCCAAAATGATCCAATCTTTCACTCAAACAAAAAATGCTGAAGGGACCCCCCTGAAGAAACATATCATGGAGGTAGAGACTTATTACCATAAGATACCCCAAATAAACCCCACCAAGAAGACCCCTATGAAGGAATAGATGTAGAAGAGACCCAAAAAGATCCTACCTAAGGAGGTTGCAAAAGGCCCCAAAAATAGAACTAGGGCCAGAATCATAAAGAACAAATAGGTCATGTAGGATAATGTGATTGAGGATTAAATGGTACCTATGGATGGATCCCCCCTATTAGAATATTTTTCTATTTAATTTCTTTTTGATTTGCCTTTCACATGGTTAGTTAGCTGCTAGTGTTATTTTTTGTTTTTTGTCTTTCAACTTGTGGGGCTTGCTCCTGTTTACTGCACTTTTATATACTCTAAATCTTGGTCCCTATAAAACCAATATTTTTACCATATAAAATAATTTTTTTTGAGTGTATGCATTTTATCCCACTTTATTTTAGTTATACAATGAAGTGAAATTACTAGAATAAAGGATATGCAAACCTAAGTGTGTATACATACTTTGTATTTTGATGTGAAGCTTTATTTTTCAAGATGCCTCAATACAAAACCTACAATAATGCTACTAAAATTAGGTACTACCCATATTTTAAAATATTTAAACTTTCAATTTTTTGATTTGAAAGGAGAACAAGGAAAGATTACACCTAAAAGAATATGTAATATAATTTCCCTATAACTTTAAAATGGATAAATGTGTGCCCCTTTGTTAAGTCATTTGGATAAATGTTGAACCCAAGGTGAATTGAAAGAGACCAAGTCTCAATTTTAAAACAACTAAAATCTTTTGAGTTGGAAATATTGTATGATCCAACTCTCATCTGAATATGTAGAGTACTCTTTAAAATAACTAAATGGGTGGAACCATCAAATGTGGCTTGATAAAATAGAAAACTTAAACCATGTACATTGAGTTCCACTAGAGTATAACATAGTCCACTTGTAAAATTAATCACATTATTGCAAATGGATCTAGATTATATTGAAATATTTTTATCTTTGAAAATGTGAATTTTGAAACTCTTGAAATTTGAAATTTCCATGTAGAAACATGAACATGAATGAATATCATTCCCACACACACACACACACACACATACTTGATTTATATTGAATTCCATTTAAATCTCGTTAAGTATTTTAAATTTATAAATTTTAATTGATTTTCACATGCCTGATGCATGTGCATCAAGTATATGTGAACTATATTGAACTAATTATATGAATGAGTGTACATGTGTGTCACATGCCCTCATAATCTAAAATTTTTAAACCATGTTGTAATTCTAAAAATTGTAGTTTATCATAAATCTAATTTTTTTTGTTCATGAGGACATTAATTCTCAATACAATACCATTGTGATTACCCCCTTTCGAGATGAGATATATAGCCTACAAGTTACTTATCTCAAAATAAATCATGTGTAAAAGATATAATCATGTATTATCACTTTGAATTTTCAATTAAATTATATAATAGTATGGAATATATCATTTAATTACATATGAAACATGTGTTAGATAGATATAGCATTTGAGCACATAAGCTACATGTGCACGATATATATTATGGCACCAAATTAAGATTATAGAGTATAAGTAATGCATGATATAAATAATGGAACCATAGTAACAAGTAATGAACATACAAGAAGTGTCACACAATTTTTATATAATGCCACACATAAGGCCCAAATGCCACATACCAGGGACACATGAATGTTTTATAAACATAGAAGTCCAAGGGACACACTCAAATGGAATGAATGTGTTATACAAGCAAGAACATGTATATATTTCACACAAGGCCAAGAGCCACACATAATAAAAAATCAAGTCCTAAATTATCATGTAGTAAATTAATAATGTAAAATGAAGTGTAGAGAACATGAGATTATTCTACATCAACCATATTTATTAATGTCATTGATAGAAAGTGGAATGTCCATATAACACAATGTAAATTATGAGTGATTAGGAAAAAAATTGTATGAAACGTAGTTCAACATGGTATATATGTTGTATATAGATATAACATGTTGAAGTGTTCACAAAAACCACAATGTTTCCCCCAACTTACCAAAGCTATTGGGTAACAATGTAAGCCTAATATAACAAAACCATGTCAAATATATGTCTTATAACACACTCACATACCTCATAAAAAGTCACTGCGTATTTAAAACTGAAATATGCTATCTACTTAAAATTAAATAAATGTCATATGAAAAAAATTAGACTATTAACATAAGGAAATGATTTTAAGGTCCCAATTTTGAATTTTTTAAATTTTTGATATAGATGATTTTTTTGAATTTTGATATATTTGAACTTAAAAGATTTAAATAATGATAATAAATAAGGATTTTAAAATAAAATATAAGGGAGGGATTCAAAAAATCTACAATAAGGTGATAAATCATAATGTGGCATGATGGAAGGCATGGAATGTGCCCCCAATGTATGAGGATTTAAATTAAAATCATGTAGATAAGGATGTGCATGACCCCTATGGACAAGAATCTATGTTTTTTCAAGTAGACTGTAAGGGTAGATAAATGTCATCATAATTCAAAGGAAGCCATGGTATGATAAAAATTCAATAGTAAGTAAATGGATTACCATAAAAAATGAGTATTAAAATCATTGTAAGATAAGTGGTTTGGATTGTTCGAATCAGTTTGATAATACAAGAAAGAAAGTGCCCAAAGTCAATATAAATCCAAGGGATAGAGTAATATTTAGATAAGGGATATAATATGTGGAAATGAATTAAAATAAAATAATCTATGTAAAAAATAAAATGTAAATAGCTAACTAATTATGTCTTTAATAGGAGGCATATATTAATAACCCACTAGATGATATGAAGGAGTGACTTCTAGTGAAGAGAAATGCCAACTATAGTTTCCTCTAAATATGAATATTAACATATGATATAATATAACCATATAAATCATTGATCATATGCCCATGTAAACATGTATCCTCATGTGTAATAGGAGAAGATACAACTACATGTACCTATGGTGAAGCTCTCTGAATAACTAGTGATGCCTTAGGAGATGAATACCTATTTTTAGATGCCACTTTATACTTAGGAAATCATGCCATGGTCTTTAGAAATAAATAATTATACTCATGTGTAATTATATCATGCTCATAAGTAAATGGAGAAATATATATTTTATATTCTCATGTGTAATTAGATGATGCTCATAGATAGATGGAGAAACTATTTATGTAATATGTTTTGGAATATGTAAATCTTACTCTTGAATAGTTATATAGACTAACTCATTAAATTTTTTCTCAATGTATGTCCTTTAATTATTTTATATGAAGAGTAAATATCATTGGTTGTAAAGGATATATATATATATATATATATATATATATATATATATAATTGAAAATCACCTATATATTAATATAAAACAAGATATGGTACAACACTAATCATACAAAAAATGGGTGCAAAAAGTCACACCCCACAAGTAGGTCCACACTGAGGGTCATAATAAACCCTTCAAGAAAAATCATAAAAAGTGGTCACAAAGTGACCACACTAAAAAAAATTACATCACATCACATGCCAATAAAACAAAGAAACCAAAGTACAAAAATAAATAATGAGAAACTTATGTAGTATCAACAAACATGGATGTCAGGGGAGGTAAAGGAGATGGTGGTCCCAGAGGTTTATCATCCCATCCTCCCATGGTTGAAAGATCTCCATCAATAGGTAAGGCCTTCCAACCAAAAGTATGTTGCTCATCCAGGTCTCAATTTTATTTATTTTAGGGAAAATAGCCAAATATAGGTGTGGCAATTTGCCTTAGGGAGGTAGAACCAAACTTATGTTTGTACCATCTTGGGATGGGGGATGAGATCCCCAACCCCCACTATCAATGATAGAGGAGGAAACACTCTAACCACCATGACAAGGAAAAATCCATTGAGGTGGTGAATGATGTGGAAAATATCTCCTACATCTAGTTTTGGATCACTACCACCTTAGCTCACGTCCTCATCCCCAAGGGATGAAGGATTTCATGGGGAATCTGGAGGTTCATGGCTGATCATACATGGGGTGTTCTTTTAGTGATCGAGTAAATACTGAAGGTGGTGAAACTCTAGATGGACCTTGTCTATTTGGATTTGAATATGAAGAGTGACATTAGAGAGAACAATAATTTTGTTAAAAACAAAAAAAATACATTTTAGCTCTTCATTATTAAAACAAGCATAGTTCCTAGCTTTCCAGATTTGAAACATAATGTCAACTCAAAATATCTACAAAAAGAAATTATATTTAGTAGGAAAGATAGCTGAGTCCCCAAAGAGATCCATCTTCCATGTGAAGAATTTTGGGTGAAAATGATGGAAAAGGGAATGGATCCAACACCACATAGACTGATCATGGGAATAAAACCAAAAGAGATGTTTAATTATTTTTGGTTAATGGTAAGTTAGGCAGATCATGTTAGGAAATCCTAGATTCTTGAGATGATCACCCAAAAGTAAGCCTTGGTAGAGAAGGCACCATAAAAAATGAGCCTTTTTGGGCTCAAGAGAAGTAAACCACACTGTGTTGAAATGCCTGGACCAGATCCCTTCATGAGAATGAAGATTCCACCTAATATTAAGCATATCAATAAGAACATGTTGTGGAACTATTAATTGATATCCCAACCAAGGAGTGTATTGAGTGAAAGGGGTGGTTGTAGGCCAATGCTAATCCCTCCATTAAGGAATAAGAGAATTAACTCTAATTTTATGTAAATATTCATTAGGTATGGAACCTTGAATTTCTTAAATAGCCTTTGCATATAAATTTATTAGGTGATATTTATTTTGAATTTGATATCAAGCGAGACAAAACTTTATTTATTTATAAAATAGGTCACTATTAACTTTAACACCTTTTCTAAAAAGGTATAGCCCTTTAACCTAGGGGACCAGGGCAAAGGGAACATTGTGAAAGATAAGACAAGGGAACCACCAAAGAGACTGAGAGTTAAGGTAGAGGCCATTTATGAACCCATCACCAACCCAACTAAGGTGAGGCTTAAGCTTATCCCAAGCCTTCCATAAAATTTGAATAATAAATGTCCCTTTGATTTTGATAGGCACTGGTTAATAAGCATAGAGTGAATCCCTAGGCCTTGTCATGCTTTCTTGCCATAGGGAAGCTCTTGATAGATACATGGTGAAGAATAATCCTCTAGGACTCATTCATAGAAGACCTCCAATTATCCATTTGGCCCCTAGATCTAGACCTTAGATCTTGATTTCAAGAAGGCCCAATCATCCTAATTTTATGGGGTAATAAAAATTATTCCAGGAAATTCTATGGAAGCCCTTGTGTCCTTCAAAATTGGCCCAAGATAAGTAAATATCTTAACGTTTTTTCTAATTTTATATAGGTATCATTAGAATGGATGTAGTAGGAGGAATAGTATACATGCATGGCAGTAAAAACTTTAGAGTAGATTTGAAACTTACCAGCCAAAGATAGAGGCTTAGTTATCCAAAAAAAATAAAAAATTCTAATCTCTACATCACTTATGATCATAACTTAGAGGGAGAGGCTTGAAAGGCAAAAGGAATGCCTAAGAAATTGAACTGTACCCTCCATAAAATCCACTACCATTTAAATTCTTCAAGACAAGGAGGTTTGAGGCCCAGAGACTACCTGTAACATTGAGTGTTTCTCCATTGAATGGAAGATCCTAAGGCCAAAAAAAATATGAAAAAATTCTATGGAATTTTTAATGGATTGTTCTCATCTTCAAGACTGAGAGAAGAGTTATCCACAAAATTTCCATTTAGAAGTTATCTATTAGATTGAGGGAGAGAAATGCCTTTCACCAAACCTCTGGTAGAATAATTAGCTATAAGATAGCTAAAAAATTATACTACAAGAACATATAAGGGGATAAAGGGCATCCTTTCCTTATGGAGTGATGCAACTCAAAATTATAATATTGGGTGTCATTAATGGTAATACAAGCCCCTTTATCCTGAAAAAGCATATTAACAATCTGAACAAACTTTGGACCAAACCCAAGTGCCTGAAGCATTGCCAAAATGAAAGCCCACTCAATGTGATCATAAGCCTTTTTAAAGTCAATCTTAAAAAACAAGACCTTTTGATTATAAAGTCTATCCCACTCTATACCTTCTTAGACAATGATGACATTGTCTAGGATGGGCCTATTTTATATGAATCCTATTTGTTCACTCTAAATAATAAGAGGGAGAATGTGTCTTACCTTGAGAGCTGGAGCTTTGGAAATAATATTATAAGATACATTGATAAAAGTAATAGGTTTCCAATTTGTGATAATTTTAGGATCATCATCCTTGGGTATGAATTTAATATTACCCTGATTGATAAGGGTTCCCAAGGAGTTTGTTAAAATTGCTTTAGTGTAAATTCAATGTAGATAAAGGCCCATAGCATCCCATAGGGTTTGATAAAAATCACATGAGAAACCATCAATTCTTGGGGCTTTGTACACAACCATTTGTTTAATAGCCTCATGAAGGTCATTGAGGGATGAAGGCCTATCACAATCAATTATTTGAAAAATGAAAACTTTGCAGGGCACTACTTGAAGATATTAGAGGAGAGTTGCCAAGAAGAGGCCTACATTGAGAAAACACCATGATAGTGATGCACAAAGGCTTGTACTATGTCTATAAGTTTGAAAATTTTGGCATTTACTTCTTTGAAAAATTTAATTCTATCAATAGCTCTCTAGGAACATAGGAAAGCAAAGAAGTCCTTGGTCACTTTATCACCAATTTTGATCTACTACATACAAGATCTCAATTGAGATCCTCTAACTTTGTGTGTTTCCTCAATATAGAGTTTTTGCCTCAACTATGCCACTTGAGTTTTAAGATGAACATTAAAAGTTCCCTTTTTTAGCTCTTGTGAGGCACAAATATACTCATAATTTGTAGCATTGTGAAAATTCCATCTAAAAATAGCTGCTTACTTGCCATATATCTAAATAAATATGGAAGTGTGACCCAATACCTTAGACCACCACTAAATCCAACCAATATCTCCTTCTATTCAAGGAACTAAGTTCCAAATTCTAACAATATGCCCCACTATTCTTTCATGTTTAGGGTGGCCAATATTGAGATAGAATTGCATGGATGTAGGCTTGACTTGAGGAGAATTCCATTCAAAATTAAAGCAAATGGGGTATGATCTAAGATAAAAGTATTAGGAATAAAAAAATAGGCCTATCCTTAATTGGAGCAAAATAAAAAATATCTTGTTTAGCAAGAAAATCTTTGTAGAGATGCTAAATCAACTTATCATCCCCTTGGTAGAATTTAAACTAGGTGAACTATGGGGAGTCTGAATCCTTCCTCTAGTGATGGTTAGGATAAAAAACCATGAGTATGTTATGAATGTAAAATCCATTCCTCCTACTCTCCATCACACCATCATATTAGAAGGCACCCTTGTTCATCCTTATTTGATTCCACCATATTAAAGTCACCATAAAGGATCCAATGAGAATTTGGGAGAGATTCAAACAACCATCTCCACATAACTTCTCTCTCTATAACATTGTTAAAGGCATATAAATTAACCAACCTAATAATGTGGTTGTTGAAATCAAAAATGGTTCACACCACCTAATTGGTGGGATCTAAACCCTAATAAATAATGTTTAGATCCAATTCTAGAGCCAGAAAAGTGATGAGCCCACCACACCATGCCCAATGGCCTAAAAAATGGCCCTAGGCCAAATGATCCATGTTGTATTATACATTAGGAAGCCATAAATCTTGACTTCTTGTAAACAAAGAATTTTCATGTTACTAAAAAATTAGCAACTATTTTTGACTGCATATTTATGCAGTAAATCAGTAAGGCTTCAAACATTTCAAGAGTATACAATCATTGGATAAGAGAAAGGTTAATGTCATTCTCCTTAGAGAGACCTTATAATGTGACAAAATTATTATACATAAGGTTATTGGGCATGTAATCATTCCTTCTAATTGGTTTCTATTTGTGTGCCATGTATTCCTCCTCTTCAGGGGATGAAAATAGGTTATGAGAACACCGTATAATAGATTATCAGTCCAAAGTGACCAAGATCCTATCTTCTTTAAGGGCACTCACCCTAGGAGAGGGTTGTGACCAAGACACTGAAGGTGGTTTCCACTAGTGAGGCCACTACATGTGTTATACACATAATAGGTGGAGACACTTTGGTGGGCATGGCAACCTTGCCATTAGAGGCTAATGTAACATTGTTACCAGTAGGCTAGAATGACAAATTTTTTGGCCTAATACCACCTTTAGATTAATTATTATTACTTTTTTTGCTGGTGATGGTAGTCTAACTATTATAATTACCATTAAAATCTTTGGCATAAGGTCCACCTTTTTACTAAGGAATAGGTGGTGTGTGAACCATTGGAGGGTACTCCAGGATCATGTGGTCCAAGGATTGGCACTAAAAGAAAGTGTTAATCAAGTTGATATATAAAACATGCTAAGAAAAATAGTTAGATATAATTTGTATATCAATAAAATATTTCAAATCATAAGACACATCAAATTCCACACAAACTCTATTTTGAACATGAGCCATATAAAATTTAGTCTACTCATGGTAGATGAAGTATCCTATGGGTTTTATGATCTGGTAAATAAAACCCCAAAGGGGGAGAAATAGGCCAATAAATTCAACCTAGATGGGCACTTTTAGTTTTGCATGCTTAGAGACTAGAAATTCTTGAGTCAAGTGAGAAAATATGACCAAAGTGTTGTGGATGAATGAAGGCCCAAGATTAACAATAGTTTTATAGTGTCATACGTTAGAAAATTGAAACAAAAAAAATATCTTTGTAAGGTTTTGGATTCCCTCAAGTTTCACACCATGGCCTTGCCAATGGTTGTGAACCCATTGCTTCAGAAGGCTCTCTAAAGGGACTCAGTCAATAAAATAAGAAATTAAAGTGAAATTTTCAAATAAATGATAATTTATCAAATTTGGGCACATCCAAAATAACATTAGGTAATGGAGAATTAAATTCATCAACATTACCTTATGGAAGACCTTTAGGGCAAATTTTCTCACCTACTTCAGGGCCATGGTTGTGCTCAATCACTCTAGCTTTCTTTGCATCCATGTATGTAGAGATGGAGGTGGTAGTCATTAAATAAATGGTACACCTTTATCACCTAGAGGGAGAATCTCTGATCAAAATAAAAATTAATGCAAATAAAGCAATATCCTACCTAGATCCACAATGATCGGTAGTGTGACAGACCTAAAAGTTCAGCAATGTAGAGAGAACATACTAGGGTTCATTAATTAAAATATGCAAAGGATATTCATATTGGATTACTAGAATATTTACCATTTTATTACCATGCATATATTTGAAATATTTGTGCATTATATAAGGTATAACTCTAATATTTCTTATCCAATGAAATTATAATAGCATACTAAATACCCTTGTGCTTGGTAGAACTGATAATGAAGTGAGAATTATGATATGTCCCACTTGTAAATGTATCATTATATTTCCAAGGGTATCATGTGTATGACCATAAATTTTTTTGACAACTTTAGAAGTATCCTATAAATATTTTTATGTATAATCAAGAGAGTAAAAAAGTCTTATGGTGCACACATTTTCACTTGATCCATTATCTATCATAAAATTATGTATGGATTTTTTGTCAACATATGCTCAAATAAATAATGTATATATATTTAAATCATCATTAATAACTTCATTATAATCAAATTTAATATATAAATATGATGCTTGCTTTCTTATAAATATACCAATGTTGTTATCAAGTTGGTGTCCATATGTAGAAAGATGAGAATGGGCATTATATAAATAATGTATTTATAATCATCCTTATTATTGGTTTATTCATGATTTGGAAATGTATATTTGTACAACTTAATCTTTAAATTATCATTTTTTAAGGCTTAACATTTTCACTAGGTGTGCCAATATCAATAATGTTCTCATCAATGAGATGTTGAATTTTATGTTTAAGCTTGAAACATTTGTTTATGAAATACCCAATTAATCAATGGTAGTCATAATATGCATTTAAATCAAAAAAATTAGATTATGTTCTAGACATGTCTACTTCCATTGGTAGAGGAAGAGTAATGAGATTGCATTCAAGTAGATTTTGTAACAATACATGAGGAGGTGATGGTAACCTAGAGAATTTCCTCCTTGGTGAAGCTTGTAATTTAAGCTTTTGGGTGGGTTGTGAGATAAAATTAACTGTAATCTTAACTTCATTATTGATTTTATTGGGTTCACTCTTATAATTTGTCTTATATGTAATTGAGCTTGTTTAAAGTAAGTAATTTAACTTCATGGTCTTTGACTATATGGCATTAACTCATTAAAATATTTGAACTTATCAAATACAATGTAATATTGAAGTAGAGATAACAAAATTTGAGTGAAAATATTTTGAATCTCATTATAATCCATTCTATTTATCATTTTATCTAGCATAGTATTATATCTTAGAACATATTCATCATTATTTCATTATACCCTTGTTTGAGCTTTGAAGTATTGAGCATATGGTAAATTTTCACCAATGATTATATAAAAGTGTGTTAAAATTAATTTTTCAATGGATTGAAATCCTTTACTAATTGAAGAGGAAGATAATAAAACCATATAAGAGACTATTCTTTGATAATTATTCAAAAAATGTTTGCAATAATTTTTCATTATCTACATAGTCTAGAAAAACTACATGGAATGCATGCATATGACATTTAGGATCACCTTTGCCTTCATATAGGGAAGCTTAGGAGCCAAAAATATAATTGATAATGTATAATATGTAATTTTGGGTGCCAAATGTTTATGTAATAAGAAACATGAGTCCATGGAGAGGTTATCATGATAAAGAGTTTGCTTAGTTTGAGATAGCTTAGCTTATAAGGTAAGAATTATATGCTTAAGATTAGTATTTTTAGAGGTAATTGGAGGATTATAAGTAGCACAAGTAGGCATAGGCCTAGGTATGTGTTTGAAACCAAGTGACGTTCTTAAATAATGATATGATTATATGGAAATAATTAGAGGTGTAAAAATAGGAATGGATGTAATAGTGGAAGTAAAAATGTTAAGAATAAGGGATATGACATTCTAAAAAGTAAAATTTTATTGTGAAGAGGTGACTAATTTATATTGATGCTCAAATTTTGATGTTATAATTAGAATAATGATATTATTTACCTCTTGGGGGTTCTCTTTAAGACTTTGATGAAATTTAGATAATTTTTATACTTGATTTTGATCTACTTCATTAATATCTGATGGATCAATATGAGTTTATTGTTAATAACTCTCTTCATTATTTTTATTATCAGAATCAGTGTGGATTTTCCATTATATAAGAAACCAAAGGAATTTAAATATATGAATAAATAATCTTACTTAATCTATCACTATGCCTTGGAGGCATAAAATATAATATGAATTAAGAAATGATAATGACTATGAATATGATACAATAAAAAATCAAGGTATAGAGGTGATCTATGAAATGGTTTGAATGATTGTTTGGGATCTCAAATATACTTTATCATTCATATATTAGTTTTTGATAATATTTCAAAGCACTAAATATAGAGGAAACTTCATGCAATATCCCACTATCCCATCTTCAATGGTACAATGAGATTAACTTCTATGGAAACTACACTCCTCTTAGGTGCACTACAAATTAAAAGGCTAAAAGAGGCTTCATATGGTAAAAACAAGGGACCTTAGGTGTTTTTTATATATCATGAGGTATGAAAAAACTAAAATCTATGTTTAGTATTATAAAATAGCTTAAAAATTAGGTCAATACCCCACACCATGGTGTCTATCAAATAGATCATCACTTATCCCATAAAGATAGTACTTAAGTAGTTTTATAACTATCAAAACACAATTTATAAAAATAAGAAACAAGTAAATAGAAACAAAAGAGAAAATAAAAATAAAATTATTTTTTTAATAGAGATAAAAAATTTCAAATTAAGAAATAAATTTTTAACTATTAGATGTTATCCAAGTTTAAAATCTAATACTTTTAGTGTCATAAATAATATCTAACATTAACAATAAGTTCTTTAAGTGCCAGATTTATATCCAAGGTCAAAGGTTATTTATTTTAATATTAGGAATTTACATAAATTTATATGAAATTCTAGGACAAAAACCAAGCAAACAAGTAGTGTTCTAGATAAAATATAGGTTCACAAAAATGTTTAATGTTCATTTTTATTTAACAATGAAATGCTAAGAACAAATAAACTATTGAAAACTAAGTTAGATATTCAAATTATACAAATATGAATATGAGATATTATAATTTATAAAACTATAAATGAGATACAGATAGTGAATTGATAAGCATATAGCCAAACCTAGCTCAACCTAATTTTATGTTGATTGTGTAGGTTGAATATTGATAAAAAATGGCTGAAATGATCCCTAATATATGTCATAGCTAAAAATAGAATTATAAACTATGTTGGGATGAGGTTTTTCTAGGAGGAAAGGGCCAAATTATTTCCTTGTCTATTAACTATAGCCATATCCTAATTGACCTTGTAACTAAATTTCCTATCTGGGTGTGTGGATCTATTTGTGATGACTTTTTGATTAAATGTGTGTCCTGATTTTCTATTCAGAATACCTACAAAATCAAAAACCTAGATCTTAAAAATAAAATAAATAGAGACTAAATTCCCAAAATTATTAGAGGAATATCCAATATATCCTTAGAAAACCCCATGTAATTTAAGTGTTTCTTAGAGATCCCATAAGGGTCTTAGGACAATGTAGTTCTCCCTCCTAGGTTGAGTGTGTGACTATTGATATTTTTTATACGAATGCAAATCTATACATTAACTTGAATGTTTTAAAATTAGTGCCATTAACATAAAATAAAATTACATTAGAGTTTGTCTATGAGTGTTATAATGAATTATAATTTGAAATATAAATAATAGTGCTCTTTTGCTCAATATGAATTAGGATTTTCAAGTGATTACTAGATGTGTTTGGAGAGGCATCAATGTGCTTGTATAGAGGAATATTTTGAATATATTCATTAAAATACTTTGGTAAAAGTGTGGGAGGGGTATTATGAATTTTTTCAAATTTAAAAAATTACTATTTTGGCACGGGGGACAAGGTTGCACTAGTGAACAAGGCTATAGTTTGCCCTTGTCTGCCTAGTGTGGTCTTATCCTAAAAGGATAGAAATTACTAGGATCTAATTGACATGATTATTTTAGTAGAATATGGAGGATTGAATGATTTTTTTAGTATTTTAAATATATTAAAAGAGATAGTGAATCTTCTCATAGATAAAGTTAACATAATGTAAAATCGACTAAATAGGATAAAGATGTCAATATTAAATATTGTCTATCACTTAATGATTAAATGTGAGTGTATATATACATTTAAAAAAAAAATCTAACAATTATACATCTATATCAAGTCCCTAGTACCAGAGGAAGGATTTTAACTCATCCCAACCTCATTCTCCAGTAGGAACATATAATTAGAAGACTTGTTATCAAAACTAAAAAATAAATTAATATTATAATTAATTGAAATACATCAATTTAAAAAAAAAGTATACCTTTACACTGGTTCTGTAGTAGTAGAGGAAGGATGTTAACTTATCTCAGCCTCATCCTACTCCTTATATATAATATGAAATAATTATATTTTTGATAATTAATTTATGGTTTTAGGGTCCCCAAACATTTTATTATAATCCAAATTATAATAAACTGATAGTTTATCTATAAATTACTTGAAAAAACTACCCATGAAAGGCCCATACCTAAGATAACTAGGATGCCACCAATTACAAAAAAAGGGGACATATCCCTCAACATCCATAGAAATTAAAACTTGTAGATATAAAAAACCATATATAGACCACATATTATGCGAAAAAACATTAGCCTATACATGGTAATGAAAGACTAAACCAAATTATTAATTTTGAGTCTATAAGAACTCGGGCTTATCCAATATTGAGTTAACTTAAAAACCCATCCTAGATATTAATCTAGAGGTTGATATTCATGATAAATGAGTTTTGGACCACCATCCTAAAATACATTAAAATAATCCACATCAATTATAACATCTCCACCCGTATTGTTATTTTTAGTGCCATAACCACCACCTACACTACCACCTTTATTGTCTAAGTCTCCACCACTGCCAACCTAACCAATACCTATAACCGTTTGCTTGAAAATGTTCCCACCTATAAATCCATGTGTTATATAACCCTTTATTAATCCATTAATTTTGTATAAATAATCATGACCATGTTTCAACACTCTTCCATTCCTAGGACCTATATTTCCATGTTGACATAGGTGACTTATTACTTCTCAAACTAATATGTTTCTATCTACATGCCCTCCCTCCAGCTCCACCAGACCATCTATGCATGACAATATTATTATAAACTTATCATCCTTATGGACCTTTTTCATCTAAATTATTTTCTAATTTTTTTTTATAAATTAAAAAAAATGTTTTTTTTACACCCCCCCAATGCATAGTCTATAAGATCTACACTCGTGTAGGTAGTTGGTAGCAAAAAATTAGTTTTACATTTTATCTAAATATTGAACCACAAAATTAACCTCTCTTTTATATCAAAAAAGTATTTCAAGAATATCATCCCTTAGTTTTCAATTTTGATGAGGGGAAAGACTCTTGGTTTTTCCAAATCGACTACTTCTAAATCCTTCCCTAAACTCCCTCTATACCTATGTCTCATAAATTTCTCAAAAAACATACACATAGTTTCCTTATATTATAGATGCTTTAATAGGTTATTATAAAACATAATTTTTTTTATTTCACATGAATTAGGATGTTTATTTTCACATAATAAACACTCACCACGTCTTATATGGCTTGAATAATTTTATCCATTAGAGCCTAGAATATTCACTTATACCTACCCTCAAAAAATGTATTACTAAAATCCATATCTCTCTTATTAATGTAAGGAAAAATAGGGGATCCATGATTTAAACTATCCCATCAACCCCATATTCACAACAACATTTAAACCATATAAACAATTCACTAAAGCGTGAATAATGGAGAGAGCAAAAGATTATTCCATAGAATTACTAATAAAATACCAAAGATAAAAATATTTTAAATATATAGAGGGGAAAAGTAAATAAAAGGGTCCTTAAAATAAAACCACACAAGTGGATAAAACTTAAAAACTCAACAAGGCCTTCCCAAGCCTTGAATTGGTATCCCCATAATCATACATGAGATCGCCACATGTGTCATGTTGATCCATAATTATGAACTGAAAATATTTTTTATGATAGGAAAAGGGAAGAATGGGTGGAGGTGTGAAGGGGAGTGGAATGGGGTCCCCCATCACCATTTAACCTACTCAAACCATATAAGTTGTGACACCTCTTAAAAACATTATAAGTGATAACATCATCTAGGTAGGAAATTCTATTTTTCTAAAAAATTATCCTCAACATTGGATTCCCCCAAAAAATGAGTTGCATTCCATGATCCAAATGAAGTAGACAAGGCCCATGACCTTGAAATAATTTTTTTAGTTATCCATGTCTTAAATCTATGATTTATAAGGTCATATAACTTAACCATTAAATATAATTCAATGACCACTCACTCAAACCCACATTGAGTGACCACATCAAAACCAAGAACTAAATCTTGCATCTCATAGTTGTTATTTGTCCCATAATCCAAATTATAGGACATAAACTAGATCAGTGATCTTGAAAAATCCATGATTATATAACCTACTCATAAAGCATCTGGATTCCCTTTAGCTGCACCATAAAAATTTAGCATGAAAATTTCTTGGGTAAGATGAATCTAAACTAAGCAATCCTCCCTATGATGGGAAGATGATCTAACCCTTGGACCACTAATGGGTAAATACCTAATAGTTATAACGATAATTAATAAATTATATAATTTAGATTAAAAATTAATTTATAATGTAAATTTTCAAGTTGTTGTAATTGCATTATGTGGCAATAACACATGAAGAACGTTATCACCATGCATGTGGGGTTTGGTGATCCTCCCCAATATAAGATTTTGCTATATTAGGAACATTATACCCACCAAAACCAAAACCATGGAACACCCTCATATTAGTTTTTCTACAATATGGTCTACTACCCACATGTCCCTAGTATTTGAAACATTCATCCATCCTATAAAAAATAAAATACTAATCCTATTTATTAGATCTAATTTGTATCATATTTGTCAAGTGGAATGCTTATATTAGTGTCTTACACAAATATTTTTTTCAATGGATAAATGAATAGTATATCATATATATGAGAATTGAATTACATGAAAAACATGCATAAATAATACTAAACTTATTTATGATATACAAGTACAAGTATTTAAATTATGCACAAATAATAAACAAGAATAATATTTTTTCCTATAATGTAATATAAATAATGGTAAAGGTTAAATAATTATTATAATAAATTAGGAAGGATGAAAAATAAACTAATATGCAAATATAACAACAATAATAATGGTTTGAAGATGTTTTCAAATATTCCAAAGAATTCAAGTAGGCTTTGTATGATTAAAAGAAGAGAATTTCCTATATGTTTCCAAATAATTTTAAATTTAAAATGTTAAAAATGCAATGTAATAACAATATGCATTATATAATTAAATTATGAAGAATAACTAAAAATTTAATAAATAAAAGATGAGTACAAAGTTATGAAGCTATTTGTAATCACTTAAAAGTGGTATTTGAGTGCTAATAGTGATACTTTAGACAACCTATTACTAGATTAGCCCTATATCTATCCTAGAGACTTTTATCACACTTTTCCAACCTTTATGTTTGTCACAGACATCCCTAGTCATCTTAAACATAGTCTTAGACCCTCAATTCATGATCTTGGCCCTTCATGCCTAGCAACATGCCAGCCAGACATCAGTGCCACATTAAGGACACTAGAACCATGTGGTGTGACTATCCCCAAAATGTCACTAATGTTCTTTACCCCATCTTTTCTGAATGGATATATTTTCAAAAGGAAAACCCTCCTAAGGTCATCCTAAGCATTTTTTTATTGTCTTCACAAACTACAAAACAATATAAATACATGACTTTTAGACCTCTATCCATTAGATCAAAATTAGGTGAAAAATACCTATTAAAACATGAAACAAGTTGAGAAAAATCAAGGTTATTAATCCTTGTTATGTCCTAATTTTTCATACTACCATATACAACTTCCCTAAGCTCATATTTTTTAGATTTCTAATCCTAATTACACTCAAATAATTCAATACCACTATCATTATAACATCACTTGCACTTGCACCAACACTTAAGTGGGGATAACTACATTAGGATTGATCCTTCTATAGAGTATTTTTATGTAGGCAACTCTCTTCATAGCGAGGTGTTGAGGATGTCCATACAATGCTACTAATGAACACACTTTTCATCTCATTATTTAATTGAATGAGGATTAGGGTTTGCATCATAAATAAGTTATTATAGGCATAATATAGAGTGGAAACATAACCTAAAAACATAGTCACAAGTGCACCCATATTTTTAAAGTAGTACTATACAAAGGACACTAGAGCCACATGGTATTACTATCCAAGGGTGGTGCTACTATCTAGGAAGGATTATGATATAGGGATCTAGTTGATGACACTTAGACATGTTCGTATCTTAGTTTTTATCACTTAGATATTTCATATCAGGTATTTTCCATATAAGTTTTTATTTTCACATATTTATTACTATTTTTATAAATTTAAAGCTAATAAAAATATGCAACAAATTAATGGCTATTTTATGCACATTATTTCACTAATTTAGATTACTTAGCTCTTTAATCAAACATAAGATTTACATATCTAAACCCTAAAAGGTTAAAACATTTGGTGAACCTAACTTATTTCAAATATTGCTTAAAACCTAGTTTTACAGAGTTTACCTTATCCCAATTTTGTGCACTAAATTAGGGTTACAAACTTATGTTTTTCTAAATTTTTGGCATAACCTAGCTCATTTAATCAATCCTACATTAGGGTTTCATTTATTTAATATAATTTATTTTTTGTAAAGCAACCCTAACCCTAGATAACCTAGGGTTTACATTTCCATAACTTAGATTTTAGATCCATATATCTTCTAATTTATATTTCATACAATCATGATCATAATGACAAAAGAAATCAATCACTTTTTATTGCAAATTCTAATAATTTCATTTGCATGCATGTTCCCTTTAATTCAGAATGAATTTAGAAAAGACATAAAAAAATGTATAGATGATGCTTTATATCAATTTAAATATATGTCATATTTCATATCATGTTATCTTTATCCTACGTGTAATTAAATTAACAAGAAAATATATAATATAACAACTATGTTTTAAGTTTTAATGTCATATCTTATGCATATGAAAGAATCTCCATCTTCTCCTCATCTCCATGAGGGTGATAACTAATTTTAATCTAAAAAAGTCAAATTTATCACCCCTCCATGAGATGAAGCAGCCTATAATAATGTCACTAATCCCCATACTCAACCTATTCACACCTCTTCCCTATAGGGTGGGTTTGCACTTGTGAGACTCTATATGATCAAATTATTAGTATGAGAAAGATAATTACAGGTTTACAAAATTAGAATCAAATTTTACATGAAAATATTATGACATTTAAAAATCAATTTGTAAGATAAAGGCCTCAAGGGCACACTAGTTTAAATCATGTATATGCATCTTCATCTAGTCAATTTATGGAAAACAATGTTACACGTCAAAACATGAAATCATAACAAAGTATATCTACAATTAGTGATTCAAAAATAAATCAAATATAAAATAAGTGTTCAAGTGAGGTACTAAGGGAAATGATTAAATCTAAGTTGATCAACCTCCCTCCTCTACACCCAATGAGGAGATATAAATATTTTTTGCATATCATAGAATGCATGGGCACCACACCGATTCATGTTTAACATTAAAAAGAAAATACAATAGATAATGGATACAAATGAATCACATAGTGACACATTATCCACATAACATACAATGGTACATATACCCATTCAAAAAGGGTCAAATTTAGAAACAGTACAAAAATGGCTACCAAAGCATAACTCAGAACAATAAAAGGTTCAAAAAGCACAATTAGATCAAGAAATAGTACAAGCATAGGTAAAACAATAAAATATGAAAATGTACCTCTCTAAAATGAGGCTCAAATTTCAAATCAGTATGGGTTTGGTCAAAATTATCTATAATAGTTTGATTATCATGGTCGAGGTTTGGGCAAGCAGGCCTAAGACATCACTTCTCCTATTCTACTAGTTGATAATATTGCTTAATAGATTTTGGTATTTATTGAACATCATAAGTCACATTATTCATAGATATAATTTATCAAGGCAAAACATCTATATACATAATAAATTTTATAGAAAGAGAAAGATCTTAAGTTTCAAAGTCAAAATCATGTTACCCGAACAAGCATTCTTAAAACAAGTTTTCTAGAAAAATAGCCTCCACTACACTGTATGTCTACAATAAGCAAAGTTTCAAAGGGGAAAACCACAATCAATATGCCAAATCATAGAATCAAATTGATTGTGATTTTTAGAGGCATGTATAAAGGGTTTTTAGAGACTTAATGAGTATTTTGAGAGCCTCAAGCTTGTGATTTAGTTTGAGAGTATAGTTTTGGCAAAATTAAAGATCAAGAAGATGATTTTTAAGAATTTTAAGGGATTTACAAGCATTTTTGTGACAAATTAATAGGAGTGATCCCCCCATTTGAGTGGATCTATAGATGTAATATTTTAAGCCGAACTCCATTATCAAATCATGTTTGGTATTGTTTGGTATTTATATCAATTTGTCTATATTTACACTTTTTAATTTCATTCCATGTAAAAACAATTAAATTTTGTAATCTTTTAAATTTTTTTTTTTATTAGATCATTAATTAAAGGTTTCAATCCATTATAAGTATGCTTTCCATAATTTATGACACTTTTTTATTGTTGATTATGGATCAAATTTTTGGTATCGGAGTAGAATTTTTATTTAACAATATAGATTGTTAGTGTATGTTGACAAGGTAAAGATATAGACAAGGTGAAGGAGAGTTGGTAGAGTACAATCTAGAGATTGGAACAAGACGTAATACAAAAATGGGAGATGACTTTGAGTATGAATGAGATTTTTGATAGGCCTTCTTAGAAATGAAGGATATGGTTGATGAGTTTTACCATGAAAGATGAAGGAAAATGGAGCATGATGAAGGTGGTAAATTTTTTGAGAAACCTGCCTCCTCTTCGAATGACAGTAAAGATAAAAAAACCATTGAATCTCTTCCTTTACTAAATCTAGATATTAATGTTGAATTGTCAATGTTTAATGGTGATATTAATGCAAAAAAGCTAGATAACTAGATAAAGTAAATTAAAGTATATTGTAGGGTCCAAAAGATTGTAGATGATGAGGCTAAAATTCACTTGGATACTCTTCAAATGGGAGGCATAGCTCTCATCTGGTGGGAGAGTAAGTTGAAGGAAAATAAGCTTAACACAGGTAATTCAATTTCTACTTGGATTGAATTTTTTGATGAAATCAGAAAGAAATTTTATCCTTTAGGCTATTTTTAACAAGCTATGATGGATTGGAAATATTTCAGACAAACTAAAGGCCAAATTTTTCAACATTATACACAAAAATTTAGGAAAAGGCTTTACTTTTAAATATTCCTCTTTATACACAGGAAACACTACTTAAGTACATAGGTGGGTTGCATAGTTACTTGAAACACATGCTTCTTGTCCTCAATCACACTAATTTAAATGAATCATGTGGTAAAGCCATTCACATGAATGCTAGAGGAAAACAAACAAAAAAATATTTCCTAAAGTTAAAAGTAAGTAATCTGATGTTAAGCATTCTACAGGGTAAAGTTCTTGAAAGGGTAAATAAAAATCCATTGTTATTGTTCATAAAGAAGAGAGTAAGCCATTTTGAAATCATTACAAGAAAATCATGATGAGTCTAAGTGTTATAAATTATATCTTGAATTAATACCTAATAGGTTTAGGAAGAAGAATAAGAAAACTAATGCTATGGTTTAGGATCTAGGTTCAAATTTAGGGGATGAAACTAAGATCACAGCCATGAGTATGCAAAAAATTTCTTCTCTTTCTGTTTCTATCAATAAGTCATATAATGATTCTTCCTCTTCAAAATATAAATATATGCATGATGATAAGAAAATAAATGAGTTATTCCACATTAGGGTTATTTCAAAACATATTAAGATTGACACTCTATTTGATAGTGGATCACATGCAAATTTAATTTTTGAGGATATTTTTAAAAAGTTAGGCTTACAAACCAATCCCCATTTGAGACCCTATCCATTTTGATGGGTATGTGATGATGAAAAGATGTAAGTAACCAAAACTTGTAGAATGAAATTTTCCATCACATCCAAGTTCCTAAATGAAGTGGATCTAGATGTAGTCCCTCTAGACATATGCAGGATTGTTTTAGGAAGCCCTTATATTTATGATAGATAAACAATATTCTATAGGGAGGAGAATAAATACTTGCTTGTTAAGGATCAAATTAAATATATAGTTAGAGTACATCATATTAAGATGAGTCTTTCCTTGGTGTCAATAGGGAAAATCAAAAGACTAGTTAATTTAAGCAAGACTTTTTGTCTCATGTTGATTAAGTCTAAGGAAAAAGAATATTCCCAAGCTTTAGAAAATTATGATCCTAGACATAAGAAAGAATTGGTTGAAATCATTTCTAGTTATGATGTATTTCAGGATTCCAAAAGGTTACCCCCTAAAAGGGGAGTTCAACATGAAATTTAGTTGTTATAGGATTCTCCTCTCCCTAACATTGGCATGTATAGGTTATCAGTGGTGGAAAACAAGAAAATCAAAAATAAGGGAATGGAACTTTTGGAAAGGGGTGTTATTCATCCAAGTTCATCTCTTATTGGTTTACCTATTATTTTAGTACCAAAGAAATATGATACATGGTGAATGTGTGTTGATTTTAGTAATTTGAACAAAATTACTATTAAGAATCATTACCCTCTTCCTTGTATTGATGATTTTCTAGATCAGTTAAGAAATGTTGTTTATTTCACTAAGTTAGACTTGAAAAGTGGTTATCATCAGGTTAGGATTAATGATGGTGATATTTGGAAAATTGTTTTTAAGACAAAACAAGGATTGTTTGAATGGCTTATCATGCCTTTTGGGTTATGCAACGCACCAGCTACATTCATGTGTTTGATGAATGATGCTTTTAGGGCATTCCTTGATGATTTTATTATAGTCTACTTAGATGATATTTTGATATTCAATCAGTCTTGCAAAGATCATGTGATACATATTAGGAAATTCATGGATACATTAATAAGGGAGAAACTTTATTTGAAATTATATAAATGTGAATTTGTCAAGACCTCTTTGGTTTACTTGGGTTATATTATAGGGTATGGTGAGTTGAAAATTGATCCTACAAAAGTGGAGGTTATAGTTAAATGGCCTAAACCTAATAATGTAACTGAGGTTAGAAATTTTCTTTGTATAGTAAAATATTAGAGGAAATTCATTGCTAATTTCTCATATAATGCATCAATCTTACATTATTTGACTACTATTAAATGAGTCTTTCAGTGGGGAGGAAAGAAACAAAAGGCCTTCGACACTTTCAAGACAAAGATAAATATTGCTAATGTCTTGGAACTTTTTGATTTGTAGCAACCATTTAAGATTGAGATCGATGCAAGTTATTATGCTATGGGAGTTGTCGTGATGTAAGGAAATAATCTAGTATGCTATCACTCTAAGAATTTTATAGGTGTGGTAAGAAACTATCTAAATTATGATAAGGAATTGTATGCATTGGTTCAAAGTGTTAAAAATGGAAACATTACTTGATGGGAAAATAAATAGTGATACATATAGATCATCAGCCCCTTCAGTATCTCCAGTCATAGGCCAAGCTACAATAGTCTAGGCATTTCCATTGGATGGGTTTCCTACAACAATTTCATCTTGTGATTAGGTATAAAAAAGGTATACAAAATAAAGTAGTTGACATGTTTTTTAGACCTCTTATGGTAGTTTCATATATTCTTTGACATCATAGTTCTTTGTCTCATGAAAGTTATAAAGAAAAGTATGTTGATGATTGTGATTTTAAGGATGATTATAAATACTTAATGAGTAGTAAACATGTAGAAGAATCAGACTATCATGTGCATAATGGAATTTTATATCATTTGGGTAAACTTTGCATTCCTCAAAATGAAAGGTTGCACATGATTAGAGAAGCACATACTTCTCTTATTTTTGTTCATTTTAGAGTTGGTAAAATGGTTGCACATTTGAGAATGTATTGTTACTGGCCCCATATGTAAGAAAATGTTACCAAATATATCAAGGGGTGTGTTATTTATGCCACAAGAAAGCCTAGTAATAGGAAGTTAGGATTTTACACTCCCTTTCCTGTTCTTACCCATCCTTGGGAAAGTATTTCCATGGACTTTGTATGGGGTTTTCCTATGTCATGAAGGAAACATGATTACTTTTATATGGTAGTGGATAGATTTAGAAAGATGTGTGTTTTGATCCCTTGCACTAAGAAAATTATAGGGGAAGGTACTTCACACTTATTCTTTTAGCATGTATGGGTTCATTTTGGTTTGCCCACTTCAATTGTTTCTGATCAATATTCTTAGTTTCTTGGGTAATTTTGGTTAACATTGTGGGAATTAATAGACACTAAGTTAAATAAGAGCACTACATTTCATCTACAGACCGATGGCCAAATAGAGGTTATGAATCACACAGTGGTACATTTGCATAGGGGTTATTACAGTAAACATCCCAAGTTATGGGATGAGCATTTGTGCTATATTCAACATGCTTATAATTGTGCACTTCATTATTCTACTATGAAATATCCTTTTGAAGTTTGTTATGGATATTTGCCTAAATCTCCTCTAGATGTTTGTTATGGATAGGATTCTACTATTGATGAATGTAATGATTCTATTAAAGCCAAGAATTTGATTGAAAAGATACAATAGGTGCACTAGACTGTCTGAGATTAGTTGGAGAAAAGTCAAGCAAAGTATAAATCAAGACATGGTAAACATCATGTTGATCACCAATTTGTTGTAGGTGATTTGGTATGGCTTCACATCAGTAAGGAAAGGTTGATAGGTGAAGGTAAAAATTTGAAACCAATCCGATATGGTCCTTTTTGGAGTACAAAAAATATTGGTAAAAATGCTTTCTAGTTGGATATGTCATCTTATATGTAGATTTATTCAGTTGTGAATGTGGAAAATATGAAATTATATGAGCCTCTGATGATTGTAGATCAGGATGAGAGTGTATTTATTCTTTCTATTGATGATTTTGCTCTTGAGTATCTAATATAATTATTTGAAGATAAAATTCTTGACAAGAAGGTTTAGATTTCAAGAAGGGGAGATGTTGAGTATCTTTGTGTTGGTCTTAAAGGAATGCACCCAAATAAGGCCAAATGGATGGAAACCATAAGAGTGAAGGAGAATTACCCTCACCTCTTTACCAATTAATAAACTTTTAGAGGTCTAAAAGATTCTAGTGGGGAGGATTGATCTAGGAGGATCTATGTTTTGCTTCGAAATAGAAGTCATCAAATTGTAGAATGATCATTGGCACAATGTAGAGCTCATCAAGAGATTTCTATCACAATTTTAATGGGTTGATTTTGAGCCCATATGCACAAGTTATCATGCATTGAAGTCTCTAGATTAGACAAGGCAAAAAAGGTGACACATGGTGATGTGGCATAATTATAGCATACCAAGTAGACTAATCATGTGATGGACATGTGGTAATGAGTTAGTGAAAAAAAATTGGGTTTGGTTTTTATATTTCATCTTTGACTGACGTAAAAGGCTAGTTATGGGGACTACTTTTGATGGAGTCCACTTTTGTTATGGAGGGGGACCCTATCACTGATAGAGCTATAGAGCATCTAGTTGGATGTCAACAAGTGTCAAATTGGGAGTAGTCCATGTGGTGCATCCTCAAGCCACCACTATATTATTCCATAGTCAAATGTTATTAATAGTAACCTATTTACTATATTTTTATGTAATTATTTATCATGCCAAGTGGAAGCTCAAAGACCATCAAAGGTTATATGCCAAATAAAAATTCTAATTTACCATGAAATATCATAAATTCCATGAGGATAAGTGTGCCACATTCAATGTCAAGCCATCATAATTACCATGGGAATTACAATCCCCATGAAGCCTGAGATCTATGCCAAATGCACATGCATAGCCATTGGATAACATGAAGGTCCATGCCTTTTAAGGCTTAATTGATGTGTTACCTCCCTAATGTGGGATAATTGGTTAAGATAAAAACAAAATGCAATGCTATAGGATTCAAACCTAGGCATTATTGGTAAAAAGATAAAGTTCCCACCATTACACTCACAAGCCTAAGCACTATATAAAGTGCTCAAATTTGTATTTGAAGACATGTTTTTCCATGAAGACCAAGCATGTATAAAGGGTTTTTAGAGACTTACAGAGTATTTTGAGAGCCTCAAGTTTGTGATTTAGTTTTATAGTATACTTCTGGTAGAATTAAAGACTGAGAAGATGATTTGTAAGACTTCTACATGATTTGTAAGCATTTTTGTGATAAATTAATAGGAGTGATCCCCCCATTTGAGTTGATCCAGAGACGTAGCCATTTAAGTTGAACTTCGTTATCAAATCATGTTTAGTATTTATATCAATTTGTCCCTATTTGCACTTTTAAATTTCATTCCATGTAGAAAAAATTAAATTTTGTAATCTTTTAAAAATCATTTTTTTTATTAGATCATGAATTAAATGTTTCGATCCATTATAAGTGTGTTTTCCACAATTTAAGACACTTGTTTATTGTCAATTACAAATCAACCATTCTAGGTTATTATGATTTTGATGATGAATAATACTTAGATTCCTACAACAACAACATTCAACTACAACATAAAATTCACACCACATGAAAGATTACCGTTCCTATTTTTGACACAAGCCATAATGATATTGAGTCTCCCATGAGAATCATCAGTTAATATTGTTTCTCTTTCCTTGTACATACTTTAATAATCTCTATTGCTCCTTCTACATAGTTCATTTTCATATTACTTGTATATAGCTTATATCTATAAAATACAAAAATAATATAACATGCCAAAACATAAAAACATTAAAATATTACTTAGAAAACAAATAATATATAGATTTTAAGCATTTTTATATTTACATTTCTTATATTTTCTAGACACTACATAAGCTCATTATCTTAGTATAGTCAATTTTATCATAAATACATGTTTTACTTATTCTTATTGAGTGCTTGCAGATTACTTATAAGACTCAAGTGCACTACACTAAATCAAACTTGCTATTATCTACCCACTAGGGGAATATATAGAGATTCAAGGTTATTCATTTGACACATCTATCCATTTGGGGGCATCTTATACATAGTTTCTATTACTAGGTTTTATCCTTACATTATTTGCATTTCAGTTTTTGCATTAATATATCTTGATATTGATCATTGTTACTCATACTCAATTTTTTTGCTAACTATCACTAGTTTAGACTCATCATATGTACATTCTAGTTATTACATAGATTTGTACTACATTCATGTATGCTTTCATTTCTATATTTCCTAGTTTATACTTTATTGTATTTTATATGATTCTTCTATTTGAGGGCATTTTAATATGACATTTCTCTTTGGATCTACACCACTTATATTCATGTATGCCTTGGAAATTTTCCCATATCCCTTGTGTGTGCTTTCATGATTGTGTATGTGTAAATTTGAGCATATCCTTCTATGTGGATCTAATCCAACTTTATTTTTACTTACATATGTGGATATTTTAACATGTTCTTGTATGTCTTGCTTTCTCATATTTAGTGACATGTACCCATGTCCCTTGTATTGTGGCCCCTTGGCTTATTTCAAGTGCCTCATGTGTTTTGTATGTATGCTTTCTTGTATGCATCATGGCCATGACAGTAGTCTTTACTTGTTACACATACCAGTTCTCGATGCCATATGGGACATCCTGCATCTACCATTCCTACATGGGTACCATGATGGATATCATTCCCCAACCCCTTAGGTAGCTACCCAATTATACTTAGATTTATTATTATGTACATTTATTACATATATATTGACACCCTTATGTAATTCTAGACATAACATACATCTTACATTACATACTTATGCTCATATTCTCTTACATTTTGATGTTATGTTTGCATATTATATTAGATTATCATGTAATTATCATATGTGTTCTATCTAACACACATTTTATAGAGCTATTAATTTTGAAGACAATTGTTGCATAGGTTCAACAACTACATTCAAAAGAGGTGACATTCATAGGGGTTTGTCATAGAAATTAGGCTCCTACATTGTATTCATAGAATATTCGTTAGCACATAGGCTCAATTTTAGGAAATTGGACATAGGTAAACATAAAGGAAAAATAAGGAATCATAAATCAATATAGTGACATAAAATTTAGACTAGACATACATTAACATCTAAATAGGGACATTGTCACCACATGGTGATACTATCCAAGATGTAGTGTTATTGTCCATTAGCCCCAATTTCAAGATAATTTATATTGGCTAGAACATTACACCAGGTATAGTATAGGTTTGCATTGATACAACTACATGTTTGATAGTTATTCTTAGACTCACACTAGCTTAGCTTAGATTCATGTCATTTACTTAGATTGGGGGCATCATGTGTGGAATTATCATTCCAATATTTAGTTTAGACACTCAAATATAGTTATTACAATTCAATCTAGAATTAGTATATTCAAATATCAAATTAGGGGCATGTATGTGGTACATTATTTCTATATGCTCATTTATACATAGGTTGATCAGATGGAATGGCAAAATCCATGTCATTCTCTACATTTTATACACTTAAGATCATATTTCATGTTATCACCAGTTTCATGCCTTACTCCATCTACAATGGTTGGCATTCCCAAGTGGCCTAGAGCTTCCTAATGTACCCAAGTGGTCATGGAGTTGACATACATAATTAGATATACTTAGTTAGATATTTAAAATACTTTCATAGTTTAGTTTTAGATGCATATAATACACATGGATGGGAAATGATGGAATCATATCTTACTTGAGTTCTTGAGCCACCCCTATGAGAGGGTTGGACATATTTTAGTCTAATCTAAGTTATTCATATGTCATGATCCACCAACTAGGGGTGGGAAATGATTGAGTCAAAACCATATTGACTTATTGAGCCACCCACACATGATGGTTGAGTAAGCTATCAGTTCAGTCCAAGATACTTAATGATTTAATCACTACACACACACACACAAGTTATCATTAGGCTCATATATTAGTTCACATACCCAATGAGGTATATTTATTCCTTTCCTCTTTCCCATATATTTACTTAATTTTACTCAGTTATTTATTTAATTAGCATAGTATTTTTCTTTTGATATCTATTGATTAAGGACTAATTTATGCACATTTTCACTTAAAAGTCATGCTTTGGATCATGTTTCACATATACAGGCCCTACTTCATAGGCTTCACTCCATAGGTAATTCTAGGTATGCTTATTTTCCTTTATATTATTCATTTTTATTTGAAGCATTTTTAACATAAAATGGGGAAATTTAATCACCTAAAAGTGGAATTTGAGTGATAATATTGATACTTTAGACAACATATTCCTAGTTTAGCCCTAGACCTATCGTATAACCTTTTATCATACTTTTATAGCCTTTGTATAGACCACAGACAACCCTAATTAGTTTAAATGCAATCTCAGACCCTCATTTCTCCACCCTAGCCCTTTGTGCCCAATCGCTTGCCATATGGAAATTATCACCACATTAAGGACACTAGATTTATGTGGCACTAGTGTCCCCAAAATGACGTTAATGTCTTTTACCCTATCTTTCCCAAAAATATATATTTTCAAAAGTTAAACACTTATAAGGTTATCATAAGAATTTTTTATTATCTAAACAAGCTAAAGAACTCTATAAATATATGAATTTTAAATCTCTATCCACTATATGTAAATTGGATGGAAAATACCTATTCAAGCATGAAACAAGCTGAGTAAAATAAAGGTTAGTAATCCCTATTCTGCCCTACTACATAATACAATTTATAACTTCCCTAAGCTAAGATTTTATAGATTTCCAATCCCAATCACACTCAAATAATTCAATACCACTATCATTCTAGCATCACTTACACTTCAACCAACACTTAAGTGGGGAGAATTGCATCAGCCTTGATCCCTCCTCGAAGTATTGGTATGTAGGCAACTCTCTTCATAATGGGGTGTTGAGGATGTCTAACCTATCCTACTAATGAACACACTTTTTATACCATGCCTTACTTGCAAGGAGGGTTAGGATTTACATCATAAATTATCTACTATAGTTATATTATAGAATTTTAGTCTTCATGTGCATGGGACCAAAACCTAGAAACACAGTCACAAGTGCACCCATAATTTTAGAGTAATCCTACATAAAGGAAACTAGTACCATTTTTAGGACAATAGATCCACATGGAGTTATTGTCCAAGTATGGATCTACTACCCAGGAAGGGTTTTGATATAGGGATCTAGTTGATAACACTCAAACCTATTTGTATCTCAGTGTTTAGCACTTAGATATTTCGTATTAGGTCTTTTTTAGATAATTCTTTATTTGCACATATTTATTACTATTTTTATAAAGTCAAAGATAATCAAACTATTTAAATAATTAGTGGTTATTTTATACACATTATTCCACTAATTTAGATTAATTAGGCCTTTAGTCAAACATAAGATTTATGTAACTGAATCCTAAAAGGTTAAAACACTATTATGATTATTTATAAACTTAGAGTAGGCTAAAGATATGCTTATTTTATAAAATTAGAGGAGGAAATAATGTTTAAAAATGAAACTAATCTAATTCAAGAGAGATAAAAACTTGAATGAAAATGTGAGAATGAATTTAAAAATATCTAATCTTGATAAATAGATAAAAAAAACATGCAAAAATTAGAGGAAACTAAATTGTAAATTCTATCAAACTATTTTCATGCAAGCTAGAATTAAGCATCAAATAAATCAAAGATATTACTATGAATTAAGTAAAATATAAATATTTATAAGATATTGAGGTTATTATCAAGGGTTTATGTAGGTATTTTTGGGTCTTTTAGGGTCTATCCTAGTGTTTTCTTCCTAGAGTTTACTTTTTAGGGTTTCTTACACAAGTATTTAATCATATTTTACTAGGATTTTTCTAAGATGTTTTTGAGGAATTACATATATATATATAATTTCAATTCATATATGAAATTATAAAACTACATACTTTTTATCTTTTGTTTCATGTATTTTCAACATAAGCCTCCTCTTATTTTTGTAAAAGGATCTCCTCTTTGTTTCACTCCACTCTTTCCCCTTCCTCTAAATTTTTCCCCAAAATCTCTTTTAATATGCAAGCATCTTGTTGTCCCTTTTAATTTCCATTTTTATTGATGAATCTTTATCCATCCTTGTTTTTCCTTTCTCCCTCATTGCTATTATATTTTAATATCTCTCTCTCTCTGAAAGCATAATTTATCATTTTATCAAGGGGTATGATGTCCCTTTATCAAGATATATGTTGTCTCTTCCTTCCTCACTATCATTGGTTCTTAGTCTCTTCGTCACTGGTGTAAAATTAAAAAAGAATTGAGAGGGTTCATATGCCCTCCAAATATCTATTTTTAATTTAAATTATTTTTGTGATGCAAACATGATGTATGTTGCATTGGGTTTACATCATGATTTAGTTTTATGTTTATGCCTCAAATGGGTTTCATAGTAAAAACCAAAAACAAACATTGGTGTTCAAACTATAACCAAATTGATGGTTTTATTTACACCAAATGTTGTAGTGTTTATATATAAAACCACAAATTTAGTGATGTATGGAAATAATATAGGAGCATTCTTACATTTTCCAACCATAGCAGGTACATGATTTATAAACTATTCTTTTTTGTTTTAGGAGGATATATTCATGAACACTTATTTTTTAATATATTATTCTCTTATGACATACAAGTCACCCACATTTAATTTTTACGTGTTGAGGAGTATAGTGATTTTTTAATTATCTATAACTTGAGAATGCATAAATCATATATTGTAAAAAAAATTCAAGATTACTAATGGTATTGACATATCACTTAAGCTTAAATAATTAAGCACTCACCTAAGGTGTAACATTGAAACCTTAAAACCCCAATTGATATAAAATACATGAATATAATAATAATTTTCAAATATAATAGATTCAAACCCTAGTATTTATTCAAGTAAAATAAACCATAACACATTACTAAGAATAATGGTTCCTTTCATTATCATTTACCATTTACAGACAATGTATAAACATGTAATTTAACTCCATTAACATGATTCTCATAATCATTCTAGATACAAAAAACAAATAATTATTAAAATTGCCTTTCATGACTTAATATATTTTCAAAACCTAAGATTTAATTCCACTTTACCTTTAACATGTAAAAGTGTATCTATATCAAATACCTAGATCTTTTTCTATGGAATGAGAGGTCAAGGAATTGATTTATAGGTTACCTATACCCCAATGATACTTCCATCTAACATTGGCTTATCCTCCACTTATTTATTGTACCATCATCCCCCTTGGCCATAGCTTTGCACATAATTTGCATTACTTGTGCATTTAAATTTATTGCCTCTACCTTTGTAATTTGTTCCCCCTTATTTTCATAATATTTATCAAATTTCCCACTATACATAAAATTCATACATGGTGTGTTCATCTACTATATCTCTATCATATAATTCTTCAAAATGGTCATCCAACTCTTAGTGAATCTCATTAACCTAGCCCTTCTATATGTTCAATTATTCCATCTTGGTCTACTTGACCATCATATTCATTTCATTAAACATGGAAAATATTATAATCATTTATTTTATCTTCATATGATATATTTCATGTTTTGATGTACTTTGATGTTTTCTCCAAATATTTTAACATATACAAAACACCTACTTCTATCTTATTTACTTCCTTGATTAATTCCTTTAATTATTCAAACTTTTTTTCTTAAGATCCCTTGGATTATTATAGTTTCTTATTCTTTGGCTTGGCATATGAGTGATATACAACTTTAACCACTTGAATATTTTGTATTGACCTATAAATAGTTGTGTTGTGATTCTCTACCTATTCCATTCCTTGAATGGATAGCTTTACCCATAGTTTTTATATTTATTTCTTAAATGCTTATATCATATTTTTATTACGCTGATCATTCACACATTATCCTTTTTTATTTATTCACCTTATATGTTTCTTCATCAAGTATTGTTCCTAACTCCTCAACTCATATTATATTTCCAAGCAACACTTTATCAAATATACAACCATTTATACCAACCTAAAACTCAAATTTTAATGTCCATCTTACATGGATTGAAGGTGATGTTTATCATTTCATCCTAAATCTCTCCATCCATATACATGCTCTTCTTTGTCACTCAAAATATTGGATATTTATTATGAACAAACAAAAATATTTTCAAACTCTTCATGGTGATGTTCTTCTCCCTTTCACATTGTTCTTACTTTGTACCCTCTTATTCATATCATATAGATTGTAATTTGATAAAATGGGTATGAGTGTATAATATTAGGGTATTCTACCTTTCCATTAATTTTAAATAAACTCATTCCTCATGAAATTATTCTTTTTATTCCTTATTTATTTCATATGAGATTGGTTATAGTTTATATCATGCATCTATATATATTTCTTTTTCTTCCTTGCACTTCCAATCTTACTTGAATGCTTATTATATTTATCTAACATTGTATATTTATCTCAATCAATGTTTATCTAATGTTATACATACCTTCACCTTATCCACTATCATTTTATTTAGATTTAGACACTAAAATTTTATTCCCTTCTTTCCTTAGTTTCTTGTATGCTATCTTTATCTTTCATCTTCTTCTCCATGTGTATTTTCCTTCTCTCTTCCTTGTATTTCCCTCATATTAAACCTCATTTACAATGTTATATTATGTTTTAATTTCATCCATATATGTGGGTTTTACATATAATGTCCTCAAAACACATGTCATGGTGCACTTCTCATCATTTACTAAAACTTCCTTCCTAAGATCTAGATCTATGCCAACATCTTCTAAATCCTATCTATAAATTTATTTATAACATTAATTTTTTTTTATTAATCATAACCTATCCTTATCCATCTCATATATCTTAATGGTTTAACATAGGATACTAGGTATCCTTACCAATGCTCTATCCATGTAGTGTGTAGACACTACATATGAAAATTTCATCAAGGAGTTATCACTTTCATATTTATATTTTATCTTTACCAATGTGTAATGAGCTATTATATAGAGTGTGGCATACCCCCTTTATTTTTCCACAACATTTTTATGTATCTTTATCTCAGACCCAAAAAATTGGTTCACATTAATGAACTAACCCAACATCATTGCCTTATATGGATCATTCATGTGGTTTCCACATTAATGCATGATATAAAGTTATTCACATGACTTCACATTCTCTGGGACTTCAAAAATTTTACTCTTCAATATTCTTATCTCCTCAAATAACATAAATAAATAATACATTACCCAACATAATGTTCCTCCTTTGGCATTCATATCATCCACTACCAAGTTGATCTCATTTACCACATACTTGGAAAAAATATACTTTTTCCTCCTTTATCATTTGCCTCATCAACTTCCATGTTTATCTTCTTTTCCACATGTAAAATTTATAATGTTTTCCTCCCTTAGCTATATTTTAGGCCACATACATGATGTATTTTGACTGGGGTATTTTATAAGGATTGTGATATTTTAAAAAAAAAATTAATTGTAGGTGAATATTTTTATATTTAAAACTATGAAAAATATGTATGGTAGGAAAATTGTAAGGAAAAACATAAAAGTCACTAATAATATATTTATATTTTATAAAATTTAAAAAATTTATAGACAGTTTATAGGAAAATTAGGTAAATACTTTTATTAAAAAATACTTCATTGGTGAATCTATAATTTGGAAAATTTATAAAAAAATAAAATTATCAAAAAAATCCCTTGATTTTAACACATCCATCATATTAATATGGTCATATTTACATTGGTTAGACATGCAACTACCTATGTAGGTAATGTATAGATATAGTATATTTTTATAGTGTATTTCCCTCAGTGAAACCTCAATTATGTTACAACTCTTTAAATATAATATTTATCTAGAAACATTGCATGTATATTCTCACTTTTATTCTTTAACCCTATAATTCAATCTAAACTTGTGAATGTTCATAACTATTCTTGAAAATTATTTCATTCCATTATGTGTTCTAGATAATATCCACTTTTTTAACTCATTCTCCTTGCTTATATATGTAAAATCCTACATATCAAGGACCTGTGTATCCTTCAAATGGGTCCTCATTATCACCTTACTCTTCATCCTCTTTGGTACATCCATCCCAGTAGTAATCTCCTTATTTTTTCCTTATCATTTAAATTCTCAATCATCCATTCACTACATTTAGAGGTGAAGTCTTCTCCTACTTATACACTTTTTGCAACCTCATGGAAAGTACAAAAAATACCTTTATCTATTTTCTAAATGTTTTATTAGATGACTATTTATTATTTACTCTGGTTAGATTTGATTTTTTAGGTTACTTCGTAACCTTTTCTTATTTGGTTCTCAAACTCCATCATTGACATCTCCTTTTTTTCCATCATCATAATCCTTCAATTGTTTACAATATTTCCAATTTGATAAATTTTCACTTGACACCCCTTTCCTAAATAGTTCAATTAAATTTCCCCTTCATCATAAATATTCAATTCTCATTCAAAGGTGTTCTATCTCACTTTTAATGCTTCAAACAATTTATTGAAAGTGTCTTATTTCAATGCCCTATTTCTATCTCTTCACACTTGTAATACTAGATCTATTAATATCATAATTCAGAAATCAATTCTCAAAGGCTATCCCCATTAATTTATAGCCTTAGATACATTAATTCATCCATCTACTTATGAACTACTTTATTTGTTATCATCCAATACTCATAATTCTAAAAATATTATCGTTTTCCCACTTTTCTCTTTAAATCTTCTAATTATTTTAAGTGCACACCTCCCACACATATTTTTCATATGCCCACCTTTTCTAAGTAGTGTACTATTCTTTGGAATTTTTATGAAAATAATTTCCTAAGTGGTAAACTTTTCTTCATAAATATTCAAAATTTCCCCTCTATGAAACCGTGCATTCCCTTTCTTACATAATAAATATGAGGTAATTCATCTTGAGCATTCTTAATGTTGTTTCCTTGATAATTCATATATATTTACTTTTTCATGTATCATAATATCACTTATTTACAAATTTCCATTATTCATTATTAACTATCATACAAACACTTAAACATATGGCATTAGGATCCCAAAATATCCCTCACTAGACTTTCCCAACTATATATAAGATAATCTGCACTTATTTCATAAAGAAAATACATGTGTTAATTAAAGTGTTTTACCTTATATTTTATTTATGTGATCTAATGAGATATAAATTTGAGATAATTAATTATGTTTAATGTATTAAATAAAAAACTAATTTGAATATAAAAGTAGAGTATGATTAAACAGTTTCACTTACTAATTATGGAGATCACCAAAGGGATTTAAATACTTAACATGTTACTATTTGTGTAATTATAAGGACGAGTTAAAGTGAATATAAGTACTAAAAAATGGAAAATATGTTTTCTAGATCAAGAACAAGAATTAATGGATCTACCTAGATAATTTTATCAAAAATTAGATAATATCATATGATGCAGGAGTCTAGTTATTGTGAATTCATCCTGTTAATATGTGCATCACTATTCTAGAATAAGTTCTTGCACCTACATGAATATTTTATTATTGGGAAATTTTAGTTTTTCATTGTTTATGTGAATCCAAAAACTTGTCTCCTTCTCTTTGAAACACTAGCTCCACTTTTAGCACTATGTTTGAGCCTAAAAAAGGAGAAGGTGGGTTAAACCAACCTTAAGTAATTTTTAATGAATGGTTGAGCATTGCCTATGTATCTAATACTTTAAAGTGGGAAGTAAAATTGCATATATTTCTCTCCATTAGGTATATGTGTGAAATGGTCCTATGTTAATGAATGCAACATATAATTTAGCTTCTAACACTTGATAATGGAAAACATGGATTGGATTAGGTGATTCATACTTGGCTAGAGTTTTTTATTTATGATTTATTTTTGAATTAGGAAGTTTAGGGTACTCTCTTAAATTGTGAAAATTAATTAATAGGATTTATTGGTGTTTCCCTGATAATTATAGAGTTTTTAATAGACTTAGGCTTGACTTGTATAAATAGTTATACTTCTAGGTAACTTCTCATGCCACTAACATGTGAAATATATAGGCCAACCCATAAAGATAATTTTAATTTTAAAAATGAACATTTATAGGTGCAAAGATAGGTCTATAAAACATGGATACATCCAAATTTTCATATGTGACTGAACCTAATAGAATCATATGAAATGTAGGAATAGAGATATGATGATCTAGAGATAGTCTAAGTATTATAATGAACATGTTAAGTACAAACTATGGAATTATTTTAGGTGAGTGATATCAAATTGAGAAACTTAAATCCATAGAATGAAATTGCATAGGAGAGAAGGGTGTGTAAAATCCATATGTGTACACATAACTCATGTATGGTAAGGATAAGTCAAATTGACATTTTCCAAGTAGATAATAATATATTTTAGTATCTAAAAATTCACCCCTTTTTTATGGTATTGAAATAAAAAGGCAATGCTATAGTAAAATGATAAATATATGTACTTATGTGTGTAAAACACACATTATATTTAGGATAAGGATCCAAGTGTACATATTTATACATGAATTTTTTTAATGAACATGTATCAATAAATGTCCTTATTTCAAATGAAATCTATAATTAATTAGATACACAAAATTTTTGGAACTTAAAGATGAATTAATACACTTGTAAGAGAGTGGACTTTGATTTCCTTTTAAAACTTTAGAGATGAAACATATTTATAAATCATTAGATAATTATGTTTCCTACTAAAGCATTAGAGATAGGGGTGATCATTCCCCAATGGAGAAATGTATTAAGGCAAGGTCCATGGGTTGGGAAAATAAATGTCATAACCCTCATGAAGAGCGAGTAATGATAGACTGTTAAGCGACATCAAACCTCAACTAAAATACTCATTTAACTAATATTTACCATCAATATGGAAGGGTACCTATATTAGGGTCAATTAGGTTGAATTAACTTGTACATATGGAATTACATGTTTAAAATGATCACTTTTTGGTACTATAAATGTCACATCAATTACATGTTCTTAAATATAAAATTGTAATGATGTATGCATGAATGCCCTATAATGTGATCTAATCAGTGCCAACATGATATTTAATTGTATACATCTATATCTCATTTGTTCCTAAATATACAAAATATGAAAATTTTTAACTCATGTTCTTGTAAAGTGTGTGTATATGCATTGCATATGCCCCCAAATTTGTCTCAATATTTAAATATATGCCCCATAATTTGAACCAAATTGGTAATATGAACTCTATGAATCATGTATTTTCTCATAAAATATGAAATATCTATAAATGGAGGCTTGAATATTTATGAAAATCCCACTAATATTCCCCCTTTTGAAATTAGAAATGTATCCTTCAATTTACTCATCTCAATGGTAAAAATTTAACCATATCATATTTTATATAAAGATGTAATCATATATATGAATTTGATAAAATGTGGATAATATGTCATCATAATATGAATATATCATCAAATCATATATGATACATGTAGTGTAAGGCATTCAAGTGTCATGTCAAGATAAATATAGGATTAGGCATGTAGGATTAACTGTATACATAATGATGTTTTCTCTCTTGCAAGAACCCATCAAGAGTTAATCTCTTTGAGTTCATGTCGTAAAGGGTGCACTGGGAAAAGAGTGGGTATACCATTGGTTATTCACAAGGTTTTTTTCCTCTATACCACCACTTGAAACCAACACAAACCTCTCTTATAAATTTTCATAAGTTTTGACACCTCCCTTACATACTCCTCCAATAATTTGCCACCTCAAATAACCCCTATCTAAGATAAAACCTCTTTTGTCATTTATCAAAAAAGGTTGGCCTAGTTTGACCATGTTTTTAAAATATAAGCATGTTATGGCATTAGATTGGCCCCATCCAACCTAGTCCAAGACCTAATTACTTTATTTATTAAATAACTAGGTCAATTAGGCCGACTCTAGCAACTAAAACTTTGTAAGAGTTTAGGGTTAGATCCAGCTATATAAACACATATTTTTCATCATTTTTAAGAGATAGATAGAGATAATCATTTATTTTTGCATCTTATTATCCACCATTATAATTGAGGATCCATTTATTATGGTTTAATATTACACTTTAAGAGAAGAATCTTGTATTATGGGAATAAGTATTTTGGATGCACAGAAGTAGTGTAGCCTAGAACTGAGTTATCTTTGTTATGCTTAAAAACCACAAAAAACTATTACAAAGCACCATTAGCCAAAGGATATATTGAGGCTTTATTGGTTCATATTCAAGGTAATTATCCCTAATTCTTGTTCATCTTAATTAATTAGATACATTTGCATTTGTTATCTTATGAATATGTTTCTCTCTCCATGCATTAGGATTACCTCTATATTGTATTGATTAGAGTTATTATTTGCATGTTTAATTTTCTATTTATTGCACCCATTTTGTGCCACATGATTTGGTGAATACTATATTATATTTAATTTAATTTGTCATGTACTTTCATAAAAAAACATAGGGCCTATCTAGGGTTATTGTATGGTTTTACTTCACTAGAGGATTTGGAACCCTCTCTAGTGATATTGTGTGGTAAGGTATCCCTAGTTAGGTCTTGAAGATCCATATTGGTCATGACCCAAATTTTATAAATATACCAAAAAGTGGAAGGGATAATATGATTTATCTTCTCTGAGATAGGGTTGATTTGTATATCAACTTCACTTTCCATTGCATATAGTAACCATCACTGATATAAGCACCAAATAATTATCTACAAAAGAAGGTTCATGATATGGATCATGGAATGACATAGAATAAGGAATAAGTGTGATGTGGATCACAATATACAAACTTAGTATACAATGCTATATGTATCTTTTCATAAACACATAATGTCAGGGCCATCATATACACAATAAATCACATGCAATGGCACTCAATGTCATAGAAGGAAAGAGCCACACTCAATGGAAAATCATTTATCATACAAGAAGGTAAATTCCACACATAATGGAAAATAAATTATCATACAATTAAATATCCACAAATAATGGATAATAAAATGTTACACGAGGAAAGAGCCACATACAATGGATAATCAAATGTCACACGAGGAAAAATCCATACACAATGGACAATCAAATTTCATACAAGGCAAAAGCCAAATATATGTATAATAAAATTTTATACAAGTAAATATATACACACAATGTCAAATCAAATGTCACATAAGGAAATATCCACAAGTAATGGACAATAAATTTCACATAATGCAAGAGACACACAATGGATAATTTAATGTCAGACAAGGAAAAATACATATAAATAGCAACCGTAGGATGAAAATTTTAATAAATAGTAGTTTAAAAATAAATTAAGTCCCTAAATAAATAGTCATGTTATTAAAAATCCATCAAGAAAAGGTAATAAGATAAGGTAAGGGCCAAACAAATTGGTAAACAATGACATAATCAAACAAAAGTTAGGTTAAAAGACAAGGGCCCAATAATAAGGCATACAATGATACACTCAATAAAACAATGCCAAATACTAAATAAATAACCAAACAAAGCATAACCATTTATTAGCCTATAAGAAATGAAATAGAAACAATGATAATAGAACAAGTCAAATTAATCTACACCACCAATATATGTCAACATCACATTATATCAAAGTAACATATCCATAAAATGTTGAATTGTAAAGATAATAAGTAAGGGTAAGACATATTTAATTAATCAATGTATCTCAACATGATAAGTGGAAAGGTCATATTAATACATAACCTTTAATTATTTACCTATGGAATAAGATGAATCTAGCATTGGCATGGCCCTTGGGTATAGGAATGTATTACATATTTGCATCCATGTATCATGTAAAACATGTGTCTTAAATTTTAATTATAGAAACCATGAAATACATATGTGTGTGGAAAATATTATGTAATCTACCAAACATGATTAGGTCCAAATTTTATATTTTTGTAATATTAGGGGATAGTCACATGAAGGTTCTATATCAAGCATGGTAATTTTCACCTATCATGAATGATTAGATTCATGTATATCTGTATATGAATCTAAGAGAAACATGTACCCACATTCACTATGGAAAATGATGAGATGCCTTTAAAACTTAGTACACACCAAGTCAAGTAATGACTATTGTGAGTCTTGAATAACTTTCAGATGTAATTGGTGTTGAAGCATTGGTCATCTAGGAAATTTAATTGCCTTACTCTGAACTCCCTCCATATTTTTAACTTGAATATATTTAATAACTTACTATATATAATTATCTTTAATAATTTTAATAATATAATACATATAATGGATGTAAATAGGTTTAAGAACTTATTGTGGTGATGGTGGGGTGGAGGATGAAATGCTTTTGGTTTAATAAGATACTCATATTAATCACCAAAAAATGTGAAAACCCTACTACCATGAATATATTTTAAAAATATATGATTTAAATATTTTAATATATTGAACTTATGTATCCAAGGACATCCTAACAACATGTGAAAATTATTTTTACCTGCTAAGCTTAAAAATAAAGTTTAAAACTACTACAAGGCCCAACTTAAGTGGTAGTAAAATGCATAAAAAATGGTTGTATTTAATTTCTAATCCTTCTAATATCCTTATTATATCTATCAAATCCTCATGTGTATATCCAAGAGTATTGAGAAGTTTATTTAAATAATTTTTTTCACTTGGATCATTATCTACAATGACACTATGTATAGGTTGTGAATCGATGCAAGTATATATCAACATTGATGTACAAGTAGGACATCATCCACAATGTCACTATCATAAAATCTAATTGTATATCATTATCTAGATATGCTTGTAAGTTTTCCAATAATACCATACAATTGTTGATAAATTTTGAAGTAGGATGTGCATTATATGTGATATGCACCTTAGAATTATCCTTAATTTTATTTTCTACATGATTTGGAAAGGGATCTAAAAATATTTTTTAATTTTAATTTATATTTATTTGTGGTATTAAATAATTAATTGGTGCATTTATCTCAATAATGTTGTTATTAAAGAGATATTATATCTTATTTCTTATCTCCTTGCATCTATGGTTCTCACAATATGTATTATTGTCATGTACTTTACATGGAGGCCTACTCATGCCAAACTATTTTAGTGGAGGGAGAGATATAAGGTTGCACTCAATTAAATTATGAAAAATATTATGACGAGGTTTAGGTAATCATGAAAATTTCCACCTTTATTGATTGGATAAGACAAGTCGATTAGTAAGATATGAAACTGCATTAACTTTTTATTTTCACATCATTCTTAGCATAATAAAATTTGACCTTGTAAGTTGGTTTTCTTTGAAACTTTAGAGTTGAATTATTAGTATAATCAGCCACATACTTCATTTTATTCAAAGTTAGAATTTAACTTCTTGATCTATAACTATATGTCATAACTCATCAAATGACTTAAATTTATTTAATTTAATAGACTCATGGATAGGGGTAAAAGATATAATAATATAAATAAAATATTGACGTAAAAATAGTGCACTTGTGACGATCCTCTTATGTGCACTTATCTCATGCCCTATTATATGGCTTTGATCCAATATTCCTCTATCTCTATATGAGTGTTACCTACCTTCAGTAAACATTGATACATAATTATTTGTAATATTCACTCTAGATATCCTAAGCTCATCCTCATATTGATTTACACTTCCAAATTTTCTACATATGATTCTTAGATAAGGCCACTCCTTCAAGACTATCATATGCATCAATAACATCTAGTTTTGTAGGCTGAGTCCTCTCACCAAATAACAACTTGAAATGTCATCATGTATGTTTTTCAATCCTCATCTAAGTAATTTCTCAAAATATAGATATAAATCTATATTTCAAACCATTTTACACACAAAAGGATTACACATGAAAAATCACTAGAATATCTAACTACAAATTGAGTAAAAATCTCCTATTCTTCCCAATTTAAAGTCCACACAACCATAGTAACCTTGATTTAAATATATGTACACCTCAAAGGTCACAAGTCACATTTAAAGAACATTAATTACACCATTATTGGACCAACATATATTATTTCACACACACCACAATAGCATGGGAGAACTACATGGATTTTTATCCCTCTTCATAGTATTGGTATGTAGGAATTGCTCAACACAATGGGTTTTAAGGTTAAGCAAAACTTCAAATGCTAACACCTTCTTCCATTTATTATATATATTCATCATTATCTATAAGGCTAGGATTTAAAGTGAAGAATAAGTTACATAGTTATTTCCATAGTAGATTTCACATTACAGAATGCATACACAGGACCAACATGCAATAATAAAAAAACATAGATTTTCATAGAGGTTAAAAACCCTACCAAACATAGGCATTCCCTATGGACTATAGTGATAGTTAGCCATATCTGATTAGTTTGACCTTGTTAAGAGATCAAGTGAATCCTTGTTTCTGATTCACAATTAGCCAACATAGTCACAGAGTCAGATATATAATATTTATCTCAGTCTTACAATGCCATATTTCTAGCTAATTAATTTGCCCATGTTATTTACCCTTTTAGTATCTTTCCATATTTAGAAAGTTACAAATCAAAAATATGTAATTTATTGCATATATTAATATTTTGATTTTACATATAATTTTGTCATAATTAGGACTTAATAATTTCCCTTGTTTCCCTAATTTTGAGCAAACATATTGGTGAACTTTACTATTGATTTAATATTTAAAAACCCTGGCTTCCATTAGGGTTTCATTTTATTTTTAGCACTTCCATTAGGGTTTCATATTCTAGATTTTATGATTTATAACTTCATAAAATCATAAAATCATGAAGCTTCTTTATGTTATTTACATGTTGTTTTCCTGTAACATATCAAATCTTTCACATGTATGTAATAATATGGATTCATGATAGAATGGTAAAGATAACATCTTATATTAGTCATGAGCTTAATAATGGACAATTCTATTATGTTTATTGTCACGTCTTAGTTTGAGTTTTCACCTATTACTACTAGATGTTATAGGGCTCAAATTACTCCTTTTATTCTTCCTACCCCAAGACTTCACAACTCTCTTAGCTCCTATTAGCCTCTATTATATGTCCTAAGCTTATGGTAGATCCTTTGGTCTGATTTGTTATTACTGGATGAGATTGAGTGTCTCATTAATAAATACAAGAGGAAGAAACTCAATACATTTTAACCCATTCCCAACCTAATCTAATGAGACCTATTAATCAATCTATATGGTATGATATTATTGATTAGTTAAATAATACACTAAGATTTATATATTGGAGTTACTTAAGAAATCTACTATTTTCAAAGATATTTTATATCAAGCATTAAATTAGACACATATGCCTCTTAATACAGAGCCTTCTTATTTTACATTTGTTATTAATATTTGAAGGATACTGATGATGTCATATATTTTAGAAATGAATATTTTACTATATCATCAAATATTGATCAGATTTCCTATTTGTTTCTACAAGTTCAAATCAAAATTACAACAATAAAAAGGCTTTTGATTGATAATGGTTTAGGTTTGAATTTTTTTAATATTACATTCTTATAAACATTGGGAATTAATATAAATTCTCTTTAAAATACATATAAGAATATTAAAGGCTTTGATGTTGTGATTTATCAAGATTTAGTTCTATCATTTGGGCTCAAAATATTATCTACATAGTTTTAATGAATGCCTAATAATTTTTATTAATTTATTATTGGGAATAATATGGATATATGCAGTGTAAGTTGTACCCTCTATTTTACATCAATGTGTCAAATTAACACATGATAGATACTTGTACACATGTCCTATTGATAATCAACCATTTAGGTATTATAATATTATAAAATATACTACTAATATTCAATCATAGTTAGAGGTACCTCAATCTACCATCATACCTGATGCAGGGGCATCGCACATGGGAATAACATGATTGAAAGATTTTTTATATATCAAGTAAATAGGGTTCAATAAACATATTTAGTATGTTTTGGTAGTGTTATATGTCTAAACATGTACCTTGGAATGCTTTCTAAGTGTTTAGAGAGTTTCTAGGAAGCTTAGAAGTTTTATTGGGAGTTTTCATGCCAAATTGAACAATTTAAAATTTTGAATATTTTGGCATAGAATAATTATTTTAAGAGATGGTCTAGAATCTAAAAAGGTGTCAAGTAAATAATAAATTATAATGAGTATACCTTAGGTTTATAAAACATTGTCTCAAGACACAATTATATGTAAGTATCTACTTTGATCTTTGTGTAAGGTGCAAACTCACTTATGGTGACTATTAGGAGGTAGTTATGGTAGTTAGAGTTGGTATAAAACATGTAATTTTGGTTTTGAATTCAATTTTCGATATTTTATTTGAATTATTTAGGGTTTATACCTAATAATATGAGAATGAAACCCTCATATTTTTGATAATTTGAAGATAATTCTATTTCTGGGTATACAACCCTGTTTTCCTGTGTATTCACAATAATGAATGACTGTGTGGAGATTGCTCAATGAAGTAAGTCTCATTGTAGTGTGTTTATAATTTTTTTTTTTTTAATTTGGTGATTTATTTCCATATTTTATAATGTGTGTGTAATTATTCTTTTATTAAGTTTCATGTGATTTAGTTTAGACAACATTGCAGGCTTGTGGAATATATTTGTGCAGACAATGAGTCCTCAAAGAGAGATAAAAAAAGATAATAAAGTTTGATCATGATTTATTATTGGTAAAAAAATTTGTTTTAAGTTTTTATAAACCTTTCCCAATTCTTTACTGAGTTTGATAAACCTTTCTTTGATGTATAAGTCCTCAAATCAACAGTATACAGCTTGTAGTCTATGATTGTGTGCTTTGTGTAAGCCAAGAATGTCATGAGAAAGTTGAATTGAGTAGTTAATAACTCCAAGATGTAAATTAAGTGGTTATACATCCTTATAAATAGTTATTATAACCTAATAATTTTTTTAGATCAAACAAACTTTAGAGGAAACCACTAACAAACCCTGCACCCTGTAACTATATGTGTAGAGAGATTAAGATTTGTAAACAAAGGCTGAACAAAGAAAGGTAAAGAGATAAATTATGATTTTATGAGTTACCCACATGTTTCATATATCCCAAAAAATATTTAAATTTACTTTAAACCCTATTTGTAATGTGCAAGATCAAACTATGTGCTCTCGGGTCCTATAGAGCCATGTGTAACTAAAACTAGGGTTTTGGACTAGAATCTTGTTTTCCTAGAGATTGAAATGGTAAAAGTGTCTCAAACTTGGTAATTATGTGTTTCTTAATTAATTTAAGGATTTTTTTAGTTTTGAGTGGAATTTCATGTGTGTATATATGCTATAATAAGACTGTGTGATGATTTATGCATAAGAGATCTAATTAGGCCTAATAGTGGTCTAGAAGGTGATAGTAAAGGGGTTCAAAAGAATATTTATAAATTTAAAATTCATGGAGATAAAAATATAAATATAGGGTATCAAAATTTAATGTTTTTTTTTATTTGACATTTGTACTTAACTGTACATGCAAATTTATCTAATAAAAAGGTTACTAGGAATTGATTGTGTGAAGGAGAAAATTGTAAAGATTGAGAAACAAGTAAAGAATTGTGTTTCCAATGGGACAAGAGTTATAAGGAGACCCTATATATTATGATAAATATTTAAAAATCCTAAATATAATCAAATAATTAATGAACCCTTGAAAGACCATTTGTACCTTAGTCTAGTGAATGAACATTGAGTTAGGAAGGATTGTCTTGAGAAGTTGGTCATCCTTTGCATCATTTTAGTATCAGATCAAGTTTTATATTGGTGGCAGGTTACTTATAATTGGTGCAAAGAAGATAATACTTTACAAGGTAAAATATAGATTTAGCACCATGTTTTTAGAACTTAACTACAAGATAGGAAATGAAGAATAAATAACCATATAACAAAGGGTGGATAGAGGTAGTAGAGATCAAGATAGAATGGTGGGTCATTTGATGGGTTATATGACATATCTGATTACACCTTTGATTATGAGTATGTAATCTATTGATAATTATCTTATAAAAAGGGTATAGATTTTAAAGATAGCAAATGTGGAAGGTAATGGAGGACAACAAAGCCAAGAGGAACCTTTGTAGCCAAGGTCAGTTGGAGAAGAGAATGGAGAAGTAGTCTAAGAGGCCATAAGGCCATAAAATAATGTAGTATTAATTTAGGAAGTCATGAGTCCATAATATCGTGCATATGAGGTAAGACCATTTGCATTTGATAGAGTAAGAACTAATGATAGTTTCTTGAGAAATAGATGAAGACCAATTTTTCAAGGACAGTGTTGGCATTGCAATAGAGAAGGACATAAGGCAATGGAATGTCCCTCATACATTGGTATGGATGATCACCATAATGAAATAAGACTAGATGAAGAAAGGATATAAGTGAGATGACTCATGAAAAGAGTTTTGTTGCAGCAAAGAGGACAAGTACAAGAACCATTATAGAGGATAAGTTTGTTTAGGATCAAATGTAAAACAAAAGGAAAATTTTTTAATGTGGTGATTGATGGAGGAAGTATAGACAATATAGTGTCTTTGGAGATGGTACAAAATATAGTATTGAAGATAATTACACATCCAAGTCCTTACAAGGTAACATGGGTTCAATAAGGACATCGAATCATGGTAAGTGAACAAAATTGGGTTGAATTTCATATAGGTAGCTATAAGGATATATTTTTATGTGATATAATGACCATGTAAATTTACCATTTGATGCTATGGAGGCCATGGTAATTTGATAGGAATGTTGTTCATGGTGGGAAATTAAATACTTACATTGTATAGAAAGAGGGGTTGACACATATCCTTTTACCTTTGAAAGGTGATGCAGATAGAGTGGAAAAAAGAGTGATGTTGATGGAAACCAAAAAATACTTTGGTAAGGTATTTGAGAGTATGAGCTTGATTAAATCCCCTAAGAAGAAAGTGAAGATAATTAGTCTTGATATGGTGAGTATGGAGAGATATGATTCCACAAATTTGGGCATGGAAGATATCCAATAAGAGAGTAGATTATTGGATAAGGTCACTAAGTTGAATAGAGGAAGTGATCTTTAAGAGAAGATATTTGTAGCTAGCATGAAATACAAGAGTGAGGGGCTTAAAAATAAAGAAGGTAGTTATTATGCTAGATGAAAAGGGGTAGAAATTACAGTTGAGATGAATGATAAGTGTCTTGATAATGACACCAAATAAGAGAGGGAGTTGGACAATGAAGTGTCCAAGAAAGAATCAAAGGAAAGAGCCATGAATGCTCCAAATTTTAATGCTAACAATATGTTTTGTGATGTGTATACAAGTTATACAAAGGCAGCCACCAAGCAAGTCTTGGAGTCAAATAATCTAGAGGTATTTGTGGTTAAAGAAGATAAGGTTGATCTTATATAGCCTAAGACTCATCAAGAAATGAAGAGTAAAGAGGGAGAACCTAGCCCAAAGATGCACAATAGAATAAAGAAACATAGTGAGAGAGAAGATGCAATATCTTTGGATATCTTTAACTTACAGTTGCAGACAATATGGACACAAAATTCCAAGCTAAAGGGTTGTTAGAACTCCATGTGAACAAGGAAGATCAAGCTTATGACAAAGAGAATCTCAAAGAAGGTGAAAATAAACATGATAGTTTAGCTATGACATGGCAGTCAAAAGGAGCATCTAAGAGCATATTAAGTGAAGGAACTCCATACAAGATCAAGGATCAATCAAACATTGAGTAGGATAAGGTATGAATAATCCAAAGAAGTGTAAATCTGATTGAAGATTTTATATCCTTATGTGTGTGTGAAAGTGATCTTGAAAGTGAGAAGTGGAAAGAGTGTAAGAGACCACATCAAGAGAAGGGAAGAGGATATCAATACCAAGCTATAAAGGTAAAATAGGTCATGAAAATATTATCAAATAACTAAACAAGTATGTGAAATAAGAAGAAGATGATCAAGGTACATTCTTCCAAGCTTTTGAAGTTCATGCTTTTTGTGTTGACTCTTTGCCTAGTGGTAAATCTATAAACAACAAAGGTGATTTGAGGAGAAATCATAATCAAGATAGGAATTCAGACATTTACAAATATATTAATGATTTTTAGGTTGGTTAAGTTTCAAGGGGTGATAAGGTCATCATGTCTAAAGAAGACATATGGGAGATTGATGATGAAGAATAAAAAAGAAAGTTTCATGTTGACTTACCAAGGTAAGATACTAAAACAATAGAATGTAAAGGATTGGAAGTTATCTATAGTGGAAATCTAGGTATAGAGAATGAATTGTATTATGAGATAAGGTATGGAACTAGAGATGTATAGTCCTTATACATTGATTTGCATAAAAGAATGCATTGTTTGTTGTTTGAAGATGCAATCTGTAGACAAGATGACATGAATCAAGTTTAATTTAGTTTAAGGAACCTTATATGTTGGAGGAGATAGTAAGGACAATAAACTTCAATCATCATAGGGTTTAAATGATAGAACACTCAACAATGATAGAGGCAAAATAGTTGGAACACCTCAAGGAGTGGAACATAGTTATTCATTTTCTTTCAAATCATGATAGTGGTCTTGCAAACATTTGTAAGAAATAGACACAAATAGATAAATGAAGGAAGGAGTACTTTGAAGTTTCATGTTCAAAACATACTCATACAAGTGGAGTCATAATTTGAAGCATTGGAGGATATATGTAAGATTGCAACAGTTGTTCAAAGGATAGGAGTAGTTTTGGTGCTAGAGACATGGCGTCATCATGAGGAACATACAAATAAGCATATTGACAACAATACCTTAAAAATTATGCTAATCCTTTCCAAAGATGAAAAAGTAAGTCATTCTAAATAAGGTGTTAGTTTTTTTTTCCCTTAGAAGGTTTTTATGAGATTGAAAGAAGATAACCAATGATAGAGAAATAAATAAGACCAGTCAATATAATAGAGCATCAAAATCATTTTTGGAATTGGATAAACAGGAAGAAATAACAAACATATCATATCAAGCTAGAAGTTCAATTTCTCGGTTCTAGTCTTACATATGAGCAATAATTGCACAATGGTATAGGCATGTTAATCAATTTGAATGCCTTATAAGAAGCAAGGAGTGTGAATATAGTAAGGGAAGTGGCTAAAATATGTTCACATTGGAAAAATAACTTGCATAAAATTAATTCAACTAAGGTAGAATGCATTTTGGACAAGCAAGAGCATAAGAAGACTTGAGAACAATAGACTGTCAAGTGTGAGAACCCATAATTCATAGAAGACACTATAAGGAATAAATATATTGAAAACAAGGAGACAAGCATATTTTGGAAAGATTCATCAAAGCAACCTCTGAGTTTTGTTCCTTTTCCCTTTGGGAATATGATGCAGGGGCATCACACATGGGAACAACATGATTGCAATATTTTGTCTATATCAAGTAAATAGGGTTCAATAAACATATTTAGGAGGTGGTAGTAGTTTTATATGTCTAAAAATGTACCTTAAATTCTTTAAAAGTGTTTAGAAAGTGTTTAGGAAGTTTATAATTTCCATTGGGAGTTTTTCCACCAAATTAAACAAATTGAAATTTTGAATATTTTGGCATAGAATAGTTTTTGTAGGAGATGGTCTAGAAGATAACAAGGTGTCAAGTGAATAATAAATTATAATGAGGATACCTTAGGTTTATAATACATGTTTTTAAGACACACTTGTATAAAAATATCTACTTTGATCTTTGTGTAAGGTGCAAACTCACTTATGGTGACCTTTAGGAGGTACTTATGGTAGTTAGCGTTGGTATAAAACATTTAATTTTGGTTTTGAATTAAGTTTTTTATGTTGTATTTGAAGGAGGTAGGGTTGAGACCTAATAATATGAGAATGAAATCCTCAGAGTTTTGATAATTTGAAGACAATTCTCTTTCTATGTATACAACTCTATTTTCCTATTTATTCACAATGAAGAATGATTATGTGGAGATTGATCAATGAAAGAAGGCTCATTTTAGTGAGTTTATAATGTTTTATTTTCTTTTGTGAGTTATTTCCATATTGTTTAATGTGTGTTCAATGATTCTTTTATTAAGTTTCATGTGATTTTATTTAGACAATAATGCAGGCATGTAGAATGTGTATATGCAAATAGTGAGTCCTCAAAGAGAGATAATAGAATATTTTGAAGTTTGATCATGATTTATTATTGGTAAAAAAATAACCTTTTACAATTCTATATCAATTTTTAGATACCTTCCTTTGAGGTATAAGTCCTCAAATCAACATTATATAGCCTATAGTCTATGACAATGTGCTCTGTGTGAGCCAAGAATGTCATCAAAAACTTGAAATAAGTATTTAATAACTATAAAATGTGAATTAATTGGTTTTACATCCTTATAAATCATTATTATAACCTAAAATTTATAGGAAACCACTAATAGACCATGTACCCTATAATTGTATGTGTAGAGAGACTAAGATTTGTAAACAAAGGTTGAAAAGAGAAAGGTAAAGAGAGAAATGATGCTTGGATTAGTTTCCCATATGTTTCACATATACAAAACAATATTTTTATTGACTTGAAACCCTAATTGGAATGTACAAGATCAAAATTTGTGCTCTCAGGTCCTACAGTACTCTATGTAACCAAAACTAGGATTTTGGACTAGAATCTTATTTTCCTAGAGATTAAACTAGTAAAAGTGTCTCAAACTTGGTCATTATGTGGGTATAAATTAATTTAAGAATATTTTTGAGTTTTGAGTGGAATTACATACATGTACGCATGCTATAATAGGACTATGTGAGTATTTATGCATAAGAGATATAATTAGGCCTAATAGTGACCTAGAAGGGGATAGTAAAGGGGTTAAAAAAAGAGTTAGAACTTGAAAATTCATGGAGAAAACAATCTATATAGAGGGTATAAAAATATAGTGTTGGTTTTTCATTTTCCATCCATAATCAACCGTACATACAGATTTAGTGAAGAAAAAGGCTACTAAGAATTGACTATGTGAAGGAGAAAGTTGTAAAGATTGAGAAAAATAAAGAAGCCTATTTCCAATGGGAAAATAGGTCTAAAGATACCCTATATATTATTACAAAAATAAAAAAAAATCCTAAAGATAATCAAATCATTAATGAACCCTTGAAAGACCATTTTCACCTTGGTCTAGTGAATGAACATTGAGTTAGGAAGGAGTTCCTTGAGAAGTTGGTCATCCTCTGCATCAATACCACCACCAAAAATTATACCTATTGAAAAAATCAATACACATGAGGTTGATGAATCTATTAAAATTGATCTAAGTTTGCCATCCATCTATGTTTTAGAATAAAAACTTTCACCTCAAAATGTGGAACAAGAGGAACATGTACAGGAATTACCTTTATTAATAAATTTAGAAGATCTCAATTTAATATCTATTAAATACATTGATGATGATTATGATTCTAGTTTTGATTATGATACTAATTGAATACAAATTAACATTTATGATTATTTATGTGGTTCAAAATTTCACCAGTTGGCTTAGGTGAATATTGATATGATTCAAAGGCAATCATTCTAATGAATATAAATAAAAGAAAAATAGTTACTTCAAAGGTTGATATAGGAAATAATATTTTTAAAAATATAACCATTAAATAACACATTATTTTTTTAGGTGTCTCATGGACTATTTTTTGGGTCAAATCTAGCATTTTTAAATAGAAAGAGGCATAATACATTGATAAATACATTATAGATATGAATACCTCACTATTCACAGATTTAGTAAACAATGTATAAATCATGGATATAGATCCAGTTATTAGAATACAAACTAACAATTCATATTATATACCAAATGTGATATAACAAATGGTACTTGATAGGGAATTGATTTATTTGCCAATGGTAAGGGAAAAATCTACTAAATCAAGAGGGAAAACCCTTATGTCATTTTCATAGAATAATAAGGCATGTTATTGATACTTTTTCAACACCATAGATAAAAATTAATAATTATAAGGATAAAGGCACTATTTAGATTATACAACCCATACCACAACCTACTAAGGCTTAAAATCAAGGTCAAATATGTAAAAATTACAAGCATTCAAGAAGTAACCCTTGGACTATTTATGTTTTTAATTATAATGAATACATATAGAATGTGGAAATAAATGAAGACATAAATCCAAATGTATTTACACTTGCATTTCTTCAACACATAGGTCATGATCAAGATGAAATATAGAAAGTCATATAGTTACAATATTTAATAGGATAAATTAAAGTACCATTTGCATGTGGTTCCAAAGTGGTGGAAATAATGTTTTTTGTTATCCAAATAGGAACACAAATAAAGGCTACATTGGGTCAATAATGGTTGCACAAAATAGAAGTTGTAGTAGTGCCTTACATTCAAATTTGAGGATAGTATAATTTATATCCTTCATGATGGCATTGATGAAAATAAAATATTTTGATATGATAAACATTTCTCAAAATTGATTTATACAAAAACATCCCATGAGGCTTATTACACAATAGATCAATATGTTATATGCATCCATAGGATTCAAAACAATGTAAGAAATAAAGCTACAATTATAGATCGTGAGTGGTATGATGACCATAATGACAATGAACTATGGGAATTTGATAAGATTCAGTATCTAGATCTCAAACAAAATTCCACCAGATCCACCATTAAATGATCCACATCCCTTGGATGTGTTATTTTATGCTTAGATTTCAAAATTTTCATATATTTACAAATATAAAAAATCATATCTTCCAAAAAAAAAATTAGGACCTATGCATGATATGTCTAAATCATTTTCGTCATTTTATTTATGCTCTATATATATAATATATTTTTGTATCTAGTTTATATCAAAAAAAATTCACAAGTGTACATGAGTGAGTTTCATAACTTATAGGTTTTCATCATCATATGTAGTTGTAAGTGGTGATATTGTCTTAAATCCAGAAACTTAATAGAGACAACAAAAATATACCTAAGATAGTTACATGGTGTGCTCATGTTTGATTTCATTGGACATATCCCAATGAACATAGGCTATACATACTTAGATCCAAACTATTTTTAAGGCTTTTATAGCTTTGGTGCATCATAACAAGTTCACTGGGGGCATACTTTTACTCATGTTTTATCATTTTATGACCATCCCTATTGTTCATACTCCAACTCAATACATTACATAGAATCTATCATTTTTCCCACCTACATTCACATTGATATTTTAGTAGATACTTGAGTTTATGATTATACTTATGTTACTAATATCTATGTTGATAAATTACACTTATTCATTAATGAACCCAAATATTATCAAGACAAATAAAAATTTAGTAGGCCAAGATTCTAAATAATAACTAGTATAAAATCATATTGAATGATTCAAATAATTACAAACCACACATAAATAAGCCTCAACTCAAAATTAGAGTTGAAATGCAAAATTTGAAACTCTAAAAATAAATAAAACTTGACCTATTATTTGTAGCAGCTACTATTTTTAGTAAGTTTTTTATGCAAGAGCACGCATCTCTAAAAATATCAAAAAATAAAATAAACACTAAAATTAACTTATCAAACAAATTTAAACTAAAGTTCAAGTCCAGTTACAAAAAATAGATGATTTATAAATTTTGAAAAAACATAAAAATTAAATTACAATTTTAGACCCTTGGATGGTCATGTATGGTCTCCAAAAAATATTAAAACATCCAATAATTGGAATGACAAGTTATTACTAAATTAATTTTTTTTGAGATGGTTATTTTGGTATGAATATGGACTCAAATAGAGCTACAAATCAAAAGTTATGGCCTTTGAACTTTTAAACTATTTTTTGCATCATTCTCCTCTGTTTGAAAACAACTTAGCTCCTACAAGTTGCTCTAATTTTAATTCTACCATTTTTTGTTATCAATCTTATTCAAATCCCAATCTATAATCCAAGTGTTGTCTTCCTACTCTAATCCTTCCCACTATACCAAATACCTATCATAACTTCTTTGTCTTATATTTATTGTCTTTTTATCCTAAACCTACACTATCTTTTCTTCTTTGACACATGTTACTGTCAATCTACTTCTTCACCTTCACCATCTACTCCATGGGAATTATATAAATCTGAAATATTAAATACTGAAGAGATATCAAAATTATGTAGTAAACTCACCTTATAAGCATTGTCATTTATTTTCTTCACAATTATACATGATCCAATTTTCTTATACTTCAACTTATTATATGTGTCTTTTAGAAATCTCTCTTTCCTCAAGTAAACCATCCCTAAATCTCCAAATATTTTTGACCTTCTTCTCACATTTGATGTTGCTTTATACTTATCATTACTTTCCTATAATTTTCTTCTTACTTCTCCTTGTAACTATTGTATATGTTCTGCAAATGCATTTGCATCATCACCAACTCATTCTATAATTGGTAATTATACAAAATATAAAACACTCATAAGATTTCTCCCATAAATAATTTGAAATGCTGATTTTCTTGTTGACCTATTCATTGAACTATTATATAAAAAATCAACTTGTGGTAAATCCAAGTCCCATTGCTTGGGATTCTCTCCAACTATGCATCTTAATAAATTTCTCAAGATCTTATTTACAACCACTGTATATCTATCTATTTGATCATTATATGTACTACTAAATCATAGCCTGGTCCCCATCTTCCTCCATAAATTCCTCTAAAAATGACTTAGAAATTTTGTGTCCCTATCTAATGTAATGGTTTTTAGAACACCATGCAATCTCACAATATCCTTAAAAAATAGTTATGCAACTCTAGTGGCATCATTGGTTTTATTACATGAAAAAAATGAACCATCTTAGAAAACATATCTACAACAACAAAAAATTAATCATTATCTCTCTTTGTGTTTGGTAATCCCAATAGAAAATCCATACTCAGATCTATCCATGGTCCTCTTGGAATTAGTAATGGCATGTATAGCCCTATATTCTATGCATTTACTTTTTCCACATGACATATCCTACACTTGAAATATATATTGTCATATCTCTCTTCATCTTAACCTAAAAATACTTCTCCACTAAATTTATTGTCTTTGTCTTACCAAAATGTCCAACCAAACCACCACTATGTAATTCTCTTATAATATTCTCTTAGAGACCTAATTAGAATATATAATTGTTTCCCTTTGAAGAGATAACCATCCTACATAAGATAATCTTCATAAACATTAATTATATCACCTGTCAATGGATTATTGCATTATTCAACTACCTTGCCAAAATATGGATCAATATCATATACTTATTTAATAAAATCAAATCCAACTAATTCACTCACCATAGTATTTAACAACCCCACTCGCCTACTCAAACCATCATCTACATGATTTTATGTTCTTGATTTGTGCTTCAACATAAAAATATAACCTTGTAAGAAAGATACCTACTTTTCATGCCTACTATTTAACTTATTTTGAGTGTTCACATACTTCAAATCCTCATGATCAGTAAATAGGATAAACTCCTTAGGCACTAGATAATGCCTATAATGTCTTAATGCTCATACAATGTCATAACAATTTACATCATACTAGAATACTTTATTCTTACCTTATTCAATTTATCACTAAAATATGTTATTAGCTTCCCTTATTAACTCAACACAATACCAATTCCCACAAATGAAGCATCGAAATCAACCTCAAACACTTTTTTAAAATACAGTAATGTTAAAATAGGCTTTTCTATTATTTTCTTATTCAATAACTCAAAGATTTTTGTTGCTACCTTTGTCCATGTAAATTAGTTTACTCTCATACAATTTGTTATTGGTGCAATAAGACTACTAAAATTATTAATAAACTTTATATAAAAATTTTCTAAACCATGGAAAATTCTTACCTATGTGATGCTCTTTGGGATATGCCACTCAATAATTTCTTTTAATTTTTATTCATCCATTCTTACACCATCTACTAAAACTACAAATCCTAAAAATACCAATTTGTTTTGCATAAACTTGCACTTCTTCAAATTCACATAGAGCTTCTCATTTCTTAACAACTGTAATACCCTTCTCAAAAGTTGTAAGTGATCTTATTTAGTCTTATTAAATATTAAAATATCATCAAAAAAACCACCGTAAACTTACCACTGTATTCTAATAAAACTATGTTCATTGCCCTTATAAATTTCTTGGATCATTAGATAACCCAAATGACATCATCATCCAATCATATAAATCATCTCTAGTCTTAAATGTTGTTTTCCATTCATTTCCTTCATGAATCTGAATTTGATAGTATCCACTCCTTAGATCAATATTAGTAAAATATTTTACTCCTACAAGAACATCCATCATGTCATCTAAACAAGGTATAGGAAACATATACTTGATTGTAATTTTATTGGTTGATATACTATCCACACACATCCTCTACCCTCCATATTTATTTGGAGTTAGCAATGTTGGTGTTGCACAAAGACTCATGCTCTACCTTACTACACCCTTCCCCACCAATTCAGTAACCTTATTATTTAATTTTGCATGTTCTATTAGACTCATCCTATAAGTTGCCTTATTGGGTAAATATGATCTTAGAATAAAATCAATATGATGATGGATATCTCTCTATATATTGTTTCAACACTTTTTTTGCTTATGGTGGTACTTTCACTACTTATGTGTCTTCTTTCTTTTCTACTAATGCATAATAACAACTTGTCATCTTCATGTATTTGATAAACTCTTTTGTATTCAACATGATTTTATCCTACCCTTCTGAGTTAAGAGGTAATAAAACTACCTTCATACCACCTTTCCAAAAACTATACGTGTTTTTTTCTCCATCATGAACTATTTTTCTATCAATCTATCATGGCCTTCTCAATAACACATGGCATGCATCTATTAGTATAACATCACACCATATTTCATCCTTATAAGTTTTACCTATATAAAACTTAATTAATTACCCTTTATATACTATAAATTCATTCCCTTTCTTAAACCATGAAATATGATAAGGATTAGGATGCTTTTTCACACTACAAACCTAGTTTCTCAATCATATCTTTAAAAAAAAATTCAAAACTACCACCATCTATAATTACTTTTCATATCTTACCTCCTGAAGTACACCTTATTTGAAATATATTTATTCATAGCCATGCATCACCACCTTCTTTATTATACACATGTTCTTTCCTTAGATTAATCATTGTTCTTCTCATCATGAGATTTTATCCAATGTCTATTGCTACAACTTTAGTATTTTGATCTTTTGTTTTAAATTCAACTAAATTCACTCTTGGGTGATCCTCTTGCCTCCTTTCTTGATATTAGTTTTGAGGACACTTAAACACTTTATAGCCTTCTTCTCTGCATTTATAACAAATATACGACCTACATTGATTTATAAACCATCCTCTACCACCACCATAGTGTCATCCTCTATGGAATCTTATTCCTTTTTATTGGTATTGAAACCCTTGCCTATTATTTTTTTATAGTTATACACCATGTGATGATTCTCCTCTAGTGGTATTAAACCCACCTCTATTTTTATTAAATCCACCTCATCCCCTTATACGATGGGATTTTCCTCTTCTTGGCCCAATATATGTTCTTCTAAAATTATGCTATTTTTTTCTTCTTCCTTCAAAGCTAATTGATAAGTTTCCTTCATGAAAAGTATTTTATGCATGTTTTATTCATATTGAATAGAAAAATTCAAACCATTTACATACCTTATAACCATCTGCTCATTTGTCCCATCATGCTCTACATGTATGTAAAGCTTATAAAACTCATATGTATACTCTTGTATACTGTAATCCTTTTATCTCAAATTTTAAAATATTTTATATAAGGTTTGTTCATAATCCATAGGAAGAAATTTATCTGTCAACTTCTTCTCCATCTATTTCCACAAGTTGATCTTCTCTTTACCTTTTCTCTATCTTTATTTCTACTAGTGATCCCACCAAATCATTGCATGACCCTTCAATTTCATGCATGTAAACTTTACCTTCTTGTCTTCTCTCATAGTTATCCATTCAAGAAACTTGTTCATGTTGTTCATTTAATCTATCAACTCTTCTAGTTTTAAAACTTCTTCCATAATCTAGAACATCAACCTTGATTCCTTTGTTCCTTCCTTCTAAATCTCTAACCATCCTCTCTTCCATTGATGATAGTTATTATTATTGTTCCTCTTGTGTAATTTCATCTTCATGATCCATGTCATCTTCTATATCATATTATACTCTCATTTGTCTTTGATTAATAATGATCTTAGTTAATTGTTATAATTGCCTCTACAACTCTTGCATAGTATGGTAAATTTGAATGATTCTTCCTCATCCTCTCACCATCTCTTACACATCCAAGATTTGAACTTGATCTAATACAAAATAATGAACCTAAATACTATCAAAATAAATAAAATCCAATAGGCCAAGATTCTAAATAATAACTAGTATTGATTCATATTGAATGATTCAAATAATTATAAACCATGCATAAATAATCCTCAACTTAGAATTAGAGTTAACATGCAAAGTTTATAACTCTAAACATAAATAAAAATTGACCTACCTTTTTTAGCTACTTCTATTTTTAGTAAGTTTTACATGAAAACATGCATAGCTTTAAAATATTCAAAAATAAACTAAACACAAAAATTAACCTACTAGACAAATTTCAACCAAAGTTCAAATTTGTTTACAAAAATAGAAAATTTTTAAATTTAGAAAAAACCCAAAAATAAAATTAAACTACAATTTTATACCCTTAGATGGTCATATATAGCCTCTAAAAAATATTTAAAATATCCTATAACTATAAGGGTGGGTTATGTCTGAATTTAATTTTTTGAGAGTTTTTTTGGCATGCATATGGGCTCAAATGGAGCTATGAATCAAAATTGATAGCCTCTAGAAGTTAGATCTCTTTTTCTACATCATTCATGCATGGTTTTCATGTTTGATTCTACATTTCATGTTTATGTGTATTCAATATTAATATTTTATACATTTAAACATGTTCTTGTTTTTATCTTTAAGCCTATTGTATGATTATATGTGTGTGAGTGACATTTTAATATGTCCCTTGTGTGCGGCCCCTTGGCCTTCTTTCTGGTTAATGTTTTTGTGTGTGTGCTTCTTATGTATGCACCATGGCCATGAATCTTGTTTACTTATTTGCTTACTTCAAAATTCCATGATCAATATCATGAATCTCCTCAATTTTTTGATGTCATGATGGATATCATGCATCTCCCCCAAAGTTTTTCTATTTAATTTCCATTACTCAATATATGATCAACTAGATAATGTGTTCATAATTGCTAACATCTATCTAGACATGACAATGTGTATGATTCATTCCACATGCATATTATGTTAATATATTTATAATTTTATCTATGATGATTTCATGATATCCAATGTTATCATTGATACTCATATTTATATATTTTACATAGCTTCTTATTTTGAGTTTAATTATTGCATAGGATTCATAATTAATCTCAAAAAGAGGGGGAATACATAGTGGCTTGTCTTAGATACTAAGCTATAACAACCTAGTATATAGATAGGATAATAAATAATTTTCTCATTTGATCATAGTCCACTCCTATAATTTACATAGAAAGTAGTTTTAGACAATAGCACTTTATTCAAACAAGGGCATAGGTTGGTCTGGTCAATAATGGCATCTTGTTGTCCAAATAATTAGAAAATAATGATTTCCATAATTTATTAGAATCACAAGTTACATGATAGTTAGCAACATGTATCCATAATAATTTTAGAATTATACTTAGGTTTGTCACATAATTGTACTCAATATGTGGCTCTCATGCATGGCATATGTTCTAGGTTATCATGCAATTTTTTATTATTATAAATTCACTTGGTATTTCTTTTTCTTAGAATCAATATTCTTAGATACCATATTTGGGGCATGTGTGTGACACATGACCACCCCCTTACTCATTGTTTACACCAATTTCCTAGATGAAATGACAACCTGTGTCATTATCTACATTGTATACACCAGACCCATATTTATGATAGTTTTACACTAAAAATTAATCTTATTCTATCTAAAAAAATTATTCACCCCTTTTATGCTAGTTTTGCACAAAATTTGCAGTAACATGATCTATTAGAATTCATATAAGGATTCAAAGACACTTTAATACTTTTAGTATGTCATGATGGAGTCAAGCATACATTGATTTATCAATCACACTCACCTATCCATGAGGGTTAAAAGATGCACATTCCAATCTAAGTTATTCAATGAAGAGAAATCTCTAAGGGTCCTACACTCTCTAATCACTAGTTTTTACACTAGAGAACACAATAGTTCACATACCCAATCAAGTGTATATATTCCTTGTTATTTGATCTTTAATTTTCCTTTATTTTCATCTTAAATAATTACTTATTTATATATATTTCATTTCATGCTTTCATGAATCACAATTCAATGTGTGATCTATGTTCAAACCTACTTAACATAGGTAAGATCAAGTATAGCTCTTTATCTTTTACTTTAGTAATTTATCTTTGTTGCATTCCTAGATTAAAAGGGGGGAATATGTAGTCATATAAATTAACATTTAATTATAAAAAATCTATTATGTGCAATTAGTTCATCCCTATTCTATGACTCTACATCACTATTCCTCTATCTCTATGTGGATAATCCCCACCTTTAATAAATATAGATATATAATGCTTCTTAATCTTCATTCAAGATAGCCTAAGCTCATCCTTGGACTAATTTATAATTCCATTTTTTTGTCTCTACTTCTTAGATAAGTTCACTCCTTTGGGGCTAACTCATGTACTAGTGGCATTTGATTTTTGGTTGCATCCTCATACAAAATAATAGCTAAATTATCAAATTGGAAAGAACATAATAGTTCATCTCACACATTTATCAAGTCCCATATGAGGAATTTATAAAATATCACTATAAATCCACATTTCAAATTATTTTTAACACAAGAAGATCGCACATGAAAAATCACTAGAACCTTTAATTACACATTGAGAAAAAATAACCTATTCTTCAAAATTTAGAGTTCACATATCCCTAGTAGCCCTGAGCTAATTATAGACACACCTCAAAGGTCACAAGTCACGATTGAATAAAATTAATTACACTAGGATTACACCATCATCTAGCATTACACTAGTCTTTCACAAACATCACTATAGAATGGGAAAACTACATGGATTTTAATCCCTCTTCATAGTATTGATATGTAAGTAGTGTTCACATAAGGTATATCAAGGTTAACCATAACTTCAACCACTAACGCATTTTTCCACTTATTCATCATTTTCTACCAAGCTAGGGTTTCAAGTGAAAAAGAAGGTACATAATGGATTTTGTAATAAATCACACATCAGAGAGCACATACACATGACCAACAAGTACACATAAAAATTTAAGGCCAAAGTGAAAAAAAAAATGCTTAATGTATGGGGAAATCTTAAATTAGATACAAAACCCTAAGACAAAAAATATGAAACCCTAAGAATAACGATGAAACCCTAAGGGAAGACCTAGGGTTTTCCTATGTTCTATATAGAAATTGGGCTCACCAATATATTTTACCTTATTTTTTATTTGTGTGATCTAACAAGATATAAATTTTAGATAATTTATATTTTTAACGTATTAAGATAAAGCAATGATATAAATGTAACATTAGATTATGATTAAATAATTTTATTTACTATTTATGGAAACTTTAATGGGATTTACATACTTATCACGTTAATACTCTATGCACGTAACTAGAAAGATTGGAAAATGACTTAAAATTCACTCATATCATGAACAAGAGTGTTTGGATCTTCTTGGAAAAATATATTAGTGTCTAGATGTTATCATTTGATGCATAAGTCTATTATTTATGGATTCATCCTAAGAATATGTAACTCATTATTCTAGTACAAGTTGGTATGCCTACTTGAATATTTTTTTCCTATGTGATATCAGATGCTCATTATCTATGAAATTATATAAACTTGTATCCTCTTTGAAACCATAGATCCATTTTTAACACTAGGTTTAGGCTTAAAAAAGAGGAAGAAGGTGGGTTGAGCTAACATCATCCACTCTTTGATGAATGGATTAACACTAACTATGTATCTAATACTCTGAAGAGGGAATTTAAATCATGCATATTTATCCTTGTTAAGTGTGTGTGAAATGGTACTCCTTTAATGAATACAATCTATAATCTAAATTATGACACCTGAAGATGGAAAATGTGGCTTATATTAGGTGTTTTAGAATTGGGTATGACCTACTCCTTATGGCTATTTTCTAAATTAGGAGGTTTAAGGTAGGCTCTAAGAGTACACAAGTTAAATAATAGGCTATCTTAGTGCTCTCTTGAGAATGATACAACATGTAATAGGATAGTATTGACTTGTATAAATAGTTGACCTTATGTGTAAATTATCACTCCACTGACATGTGAAACATATGGATTAATCCATAAATATATTTGTAATTTTAGAAATGATTTTTTATTGGTACAGGGATATGTTTTTCATACATGAACACCTCTATGATTTTGTAGGCATTTTAGCCTCAAGGACATATAAAGATAGGAATAGTTATCTAATGTAATTATTCAAGGTATAATAAGATAACCCCATAATTAAAAATGGGAAGAGAGAGTCAAGGAGCAAGTGGAGAGGTAAATAATAGAGAAATGGAGAAGGATTAGTGAAAGGGTTTATAAGGCAAGAAAAAAATCCCACAAAAGGAATTAGAGGTGCAATTTTGCTTCCTTGTCAAAAAATGGGGAATACAAAAGGTAAAACAAGAGGAAATCATGGGAAAAAATGAATCAACAAATTTTGGAAGCAGTGATAGAGTAAGATAAGGTATGGTGGAATGAGGAGGAGAGTGGAGGCAAATTAGGTAAAAATTGAAAAGGAAAAAAGATAGGCTAGATTCAATAAGAGTAACAGGTCATTGAAGGGAGTAATATTTTTGTGGAGGTTCCAAAAGAAGAGGTTAGGGAATAATCTCATGAAAATTACCCTCTTAGGAAAGAAGGCTATGATAATTCAATATCTAAGTAATCTAGTTTGGAGGAATTGCTAGGGTTTAGGGAGAAGAAAAGATCAACTAAAACCCATGATTAGTCTTCAGATCAATTTATCTCTAAGATTTAGACTCTTTTAGAGTGTGACCTAATCTATAAATGTGTTGATAAATGGCTATCAATCAGATTCATATAACTCTAGGTTAAAGAGAAATGGGGTAAGGAAGTAAAGGTGAATTTTCTACCAAAAGGTTTTTTTGTAGTTACTTTTTCACCTAAAAAAGTTTCAAAGTGAAAAACTAGTCTTTAGAAGGTCTAGGTACTTGGATTCAAAAATGGAGCCCTAATTTTGATCATATAAAAGCTAGAAAAGGGAGCTATCCTACCTGGTTAAGATTTTATTGTCTTCCTTTGTAATATTGGAGAAAAGATTATTTATTGGATTAGGGTAAGTTGGTGGGAGAAGTGATGGAAGTAGATGTTATGTCATTAAAAGGGGAGTGAGATACTTATGCTAGGATTAGGGTTGAAATTAATATAGATCAAGAGATTATTGAGTTTTTTATTATCATAAATGTAGGGTGAGAGTGGTAGCAAAGGGTTGATGTGGAGAATATTCCTTTTAGATGTAATGATTGTCATCAACTAGGGCATATTTAGAAATTTTGTAAGATCAAAAGGAGTACCCTTCAAACCAAGACTATTAAATTTAGCCCTCAATGGAAAATAAAGGTGATTCTTAAAGGGAGGAAGTCTCCCTTTCAAGTTTCTAAAATAGAATATAAATAAAGGCCTAAGGAGAAGCCAGCTAGACTTAGTTTATTAGATAAAATTAAAGCAACAAAAGATATGTTGGTAAAAATTGGTTCTTAAAAAATGATTTCTCCAGCCTTAATGATTAGATTCTTTGATTTCCTTGAGAAAGAATCACTAAATATCAAATAAATGGTTTTAAAGAATTAGATGGTCTTGGAAAATGAAAAGGAGTTGAGAAGGTGTAAGGAGGAAGAGCGGGGAGCTCTTAGTGATGAGGAGCAAGGATCGATCTTTGAAATGGAGTCAAAAGAAGAGGTAGAAGAAGATTCATAAGGGTATTTGAATTCTAAATAAGTTTTGACTATTTCCCAATTTAAAAGTAAAATTTCAAAACCCAATGGGGGCCCAGAAAGCAAATCAAGAAGAAAGATAAAGTAGAGCACATTAAAGGGGAAGTTTTGGTAAGAACACAAGGTTTTATGGAAGGTTTTCTAGATGTTGGAAAGTGGGGGGTGGATTTATCCAATATTTTAGTATAAAGTTTATCTCTTCAAATGTTAGGGGCTTGAATTCACCTAATAAAAGGTAGCTAGTTAAGTGCTTTCTGAATTTAGAAAAACTTGATATACTTTTATTGCAAGAAACTAAACTTAAGAGAATGAAGAGGAAGGATGTTTGATATTTTTAGGGAATTATTGGAAAGGGGTATTTGAGGAATCATAGGGAGTTTCAAGAGGATTGTACTTAATTTGGTCTCCCTTTTATTCTAAAATTGATATTCTAGCATCTGATCAATTCTAGCAAGTAAGAAAAATTTCTAGCTTTTAGACTGATTTACAATTCTTGTTGGTTAACATTTATGGTCCCCAAGGAAGTGGACCTAAATTAGCTATGTGGGAAGAAATATCTACCTTCCTAATAAAGTTTTAGTAGGAGAAGGTAGTGTTGGGAGGTGATTTTAACATTATTTTGAGTTAGGAAGATAAATAAAGAGGTCATTTTGTAACTTCTCAGGAAAGTTAAATTTTTGGTTCTTTTTTAGAGAAAAATAATATGGAAGATATTATTCAAAATTTAGGTTGGTTTACTTAGAATAATATAATATTGGGAAAGGAAAATATTTTTGAAAGATTGGACATGTTTTTTTCCTCCTCAAATTGGATTTAAGATAATAGAAAATTGGATTGTTGGGTCTCTCAATTTCCTAAGTCTGATCATCTTCCACTTGTTATCTCTATTAATTTTGATTCTCACCCAGAAATATGTACTTTTAAGTTTTAATTAATGTGTTTGCATGATCACTCTCTTTTTGACTTGGTAAAATTTTGGTGGGAGAGTTGTTTACTTCCTCAAGGTTATAAATTGGTGCAGATGGCTAAACACCTTAAATTCTTAGAGGAAAAGTTAAAAGTTTGGAATAGAGACCACTTTAAGAATATTTTTCAAGAGAAAGCTAGGATTGAATAAGAGTTAAACTCTCTAAATGATAAATTTTTCCAAAATGGTATGGATGTGATTGATTTTAACTTGGATAAAAAGATGACTAGTCAGTATGAATAATTTCTCTGATGGGAAGAAATTTACTGAAAACAAAAATCAAGAGAGAATTGGCTAAAAGAATGTGATAGAAATTTAGCATTTTTTCATCAATCAATAAAATTGAAGAGAAAAGTGAATATAATAGCATATATAATGTCAAGGCAAGTTTTAGCATTGGAATTACCAGTGGAGATCACGAAGTGATCAATTTTTACTAGAATTGATTGAATTATAAAGCTTATTCTAATTTACATGATCAAAATGATTTTCTTCAGGATATACCGATAGTAATTTCTTAAGAAATGAAAGATAGATTGGTATCACCCTTTTATTTAAAATAAATTATAAAGGTGGTCTTTTCTATGGTGAAAGATAAAGCTCTAGGGCCTGATGATTTTTCAACAGCTTTCTTTCAATCTTTATGGGAAATAATAGGTATGGACGTCGTAGAAATGGTAGAATAATCAAGGTTAAAAAAGAAAGTATAGATAGAAATTAACACCACTTTTACTTATTTATTTCCTAAAGGTGAATCCTAGAACTATTTTATGGATTATATACATGTGGCTTTATGCAATACTATTTACAAGATCATTTCCAAAGCTATAGCTGAAAGATTGAAACCTCTTCTATAAAAAATGATCTATAGTGAACAAGCAGGTTTTGTTCTAGGTAGAAGTATTCAAGATGGTAATATTGTTGCTTATGAAATAATGTATTCCTTGATTTATAATCATTAGAATGGTATGATGATATAACTAGATATTAGTAAAGCCTATGATCGATTCAATTGGAATTTTCTCTTCATAATTTTGCTTAAATTTGGATTTAGTAAAGAATGGTATGACTGGGTTTTCAACAGTGTGTCCAATCCTAAATTTTTAGTGCTTGTTAATTGAAGCCTGTCTAGTTTATTATCCATCTCAAGAGGTTTGAGGTAAGTGGACCCTTTATCTCCCTTTCTTTTCATCATTGTGGTAGAAGCCTTAGGGAGAGCAGTAAAATAGGCAAAGGGCCAAGATAGACCTCAGGGGTTGAAAGTAGTTGATAACTTTGATTACCTCACTCATCATCAATTTGTAAATGATATTTTTCTATTTGGTAAAATAGTGATAGAGGAAGTAAGGGAAATAAAAAGAATTTTATGTAACTATGAAGCAGCTTTGGGGCAAAGAGTTAATGAGGGTAAGTCAATAATCTACTTTGTAAATTGTGGTAAAAGGGTGGAAAAAAAATTAAGCAGGATTTTTGGCTTTAAGATTGGGAAGCTTTCAAGTAAATATCTAGGGGTTCTATTTTTCAAAGGATCAAGCTCCAAAAATATTTGGCAAAATTTATTGGATAGATTTAAAACCCATTTGAGTATGTGGAAAGGTAGATGGATTTTTCTAGTAGGGAGAATTACGTTAATTAATGTTATTTTAAGTGTTATTCCAACCTATTACTCTTTTTTGCTCTCCCCTACAGAGCATATTAGTAATTCCATGAATAAAATTATGAAGGATTTTGTTTAGAAAGGTTGTGGGGAAGAGAAAAAATTTTCCCTAATGAAGTAGGAAAGTGTGTGTAAGAGGAAAAGAAAAGGAGTTGCCAATATTAAGGATCTTTCTTTAAAAAAATTAGCTCTAGGAGCTAAATTGGCTTGCCAAATGGTAATTAATTCAAGAAGACTATGGTGTAGGATGTGTTAGCCATTTTTGACCCACATACCAAGCTTGTGCCTAGACAATAAGCTAAGTAAAATTCTAAAGCTTGAAGGTCAAACAATAGTTTTGTGAATAAGTTTGGAAGTGCTTATAGACCTTAGAAAAGCTAAGTACAAAGCCTTTTGGGCTAAGTCTTTACTTTGGATTTCTTTCAGCCTTTTCATTGCTAAGATAGTTTCTTTCAGGACCCTTTTTTTTGGCTAAGTGTTAAATTATTTTAGATAAGTTATTTGAGATAAAGTTTCCAAAGGGATAATTCTTTTGGAAAAAATGTCCAAAGCAAAAGACAAATACTAAATTCTTTCAGGGAGATTATTCTACAACAATTTCCCTGAAGACCTATTTTCTTTGAAGAGATTTGTTTCAGGCCTTTTGGGCTAAGTATTTGGAATTATTTTAGATATTTTGTCTGAAATAAAAGGCCTGAAGGATTTTTCTCTCAGAAAGTGTACCAAGTAAAATTTCCCAAGGATATCTTTTTCAAATCAAAGTAGCCAAGACAACTTTCTTGAAGGGATTTTCTCGAGAAAATGGCCCAATACAAAAAACCTGAGAGCATTTTCAATTCTTCTAAAGGGCACTTTCAAAAATGTTGAAGGCTACTTGTATTTTTTCAAAGGGAATTTCCAAAGGCAAAAAGGTTATCTTAAAAACTCTAAAGGGTATTTCTCTCAAGGAAATAGCCTAGTTCATTTTTTTTGAATGATTTATTTCTCAAGGAAATGGTCCATTACAATGTTTTGACAGTCCAAAATGGAAAAGCCGAAGGGTTTTTATTAAAGAAGATGGCCCATTTCTAAGTTCCAAAATGCATTACATAGGTTTCCAAAAGGAATTTCCAAAGGGAAAGGTCAAAAAACAAAGTCCAAAATAATTAGGTTGAAGTAAAAGATTGAAGGAATTTTAAAGTAAAGGACACATTTCCTTCAGGAAAATTATTCGAGTCAATTTTTTCAAAGGCAAAATTCTTTTGGAACTTTTATCCCAAAAAAAAGACCTTTTCAAAAAATCTGAAGGGTCCATGTCAAAATATGAAGGTTTCTTTCCAAAAAGGTAAATGGTTCATTTAAAAAGTTCTAAAGGGTACTTTCCCTTCAGAAAAGGACACTTAGCAAAAGGCTGAAATAAATTATTTGGGGAAAAAGTTTGAAGACATGTTTTCCTTTGAACAAAGTGTTTGTAGGAAAGTGTCCAAAGGAAAAAACCCAAAAATATTAATGAGGTTCATACTAGTGTCAAATTTTAAGCTCAACAAATAGCCATTAGGATTCAAATATCCCATGATGGGCCCATAAATGTCAAAATATGAAACCTTAAAAGTAGTTATTGGCATTCAAAATCCATCAAAGGGGTCTCCATCCAATTAGCAAAAGATGATGAGGACTTCTCCTTTCAACTTTGATGATGTGGACTATAGCCTACATACAAGACATGAAAAGTGAAGAGACACACCAAGTTTTAAATGCAAATATCAAATAACTCACACTTAGCAGAGACGTGTAGTTACTTTTGACATGGATTTGTCAGTTCTAAAAAAGGGACTTGAATGCAAAGCAAACCCAAGTTGGACCAAATGCATTAAAAGGGGCAAGTGTTGCTAGTTAGGCTCTATAGAGCAAAAAATATGCCTTTTAGACCTAATAGAGATCGAGAGAAGCTATGCAATCTATAAACTTACATCGACATAAGTGGATATAAGAAAACCAATGTCCTTAGATTGGGTTTCCATCTATAAAAAATATTTGGCCTAGGTTTCAAAGCAGGAGCTGGTGTATGCAATTAATGGAAAGGTTCCCATCCTTTGACATGGCCATCATCTCTGATAGGTGGTCACTCAATGCAGAAGTAGCATGGCTCAGCCTAGATTCAAAGTTATGGGGATTTTATCCTTATACATGCAAGATAAGTGAAATATGGCATGGAGATGATAAATGAAAATTAGGTGATTAGAAAAGGTAGCTCTAGTATTAAAGGCATTCTTAGAGAAGTTCTTATCTAATGGCATGTTTTTTATCAACAAGGAAGCTTGAAGTTATTAGGAAAAATAAAGTTTCATTTGTATAAATCAAAATAGTGCTCCAATTGGTCAAAATGTGGTGGATCATTCATTATAGTAAGGTATCAATTTAACTATCATGTCTTGAATAAGCTCCCCTCTTCCTTTCTCTCTCCCCCTTTTCTCTCATCCCTTTTTTCTATACATAGAGGCTTTTAAGCCAAAAAAATACATCCCTTGACTATTGATAGAGTTAATCTACCAAAATCACCATGTAACACTCTCTTGAAGCAATAAGATAAACTTTTTTATTCTAGTTTGGAGTGAAGTGTGCATTATTGGGGTTTTAACTTGTAGAATGTATCTCTTTTCATCATCTATGAATCCTCCATGCACCTTTCTTTAATTCTTTTGGTTCCTTATAGGTTGTGTCAAGTGTTAGACATTGGTGCCTTCTTGAAGTGTCACAAGTTTATAGTATCTCATACAGACCTATTTCTTTTTGTCCTTCAAATTGTAGGGTTTCCCTTTGACCTCCATACAAAATACTTATGCTTGTGGTCTTGAGATAGGATCAGATTAGTCTATGTCTTTATTAAATTCATTATTAGTCATTAAGGCTTCCAGGCTAAAAGTGGATCATTCCATATTTGGTGCATCATTATCCTTAGCTTAGATTTCCCTTTCATGTTATCTTTCTCTCCATTTTCCTTAGTTAGTGGTAGGTTTTACTGTGGGAAACAAGCCAAATTAAATAATTTGAGGAGCTAGACTCATTAAAAAACCTAGAGGTTCAACATCACTACAAGATACCCATAAATTGAGGTTGTTCTAATATTATAGCTAGGTGTGAGAGCCTAAAAAAATCTCTTGCAAGGGTGAAATTCTAGCCTTCAATAGTTTTTGGTATGCCTGATGGGACAACTTTTGAAGAAGATAAGTCAATTTTGATGTTGGTTTGATCAATTTACAATGGTTATAGCTTTCATCTTTCAGTATCTAGTTACTTAGAAGAATACTTAACAATCTGGTGGTAGAACAGTAACTATCTTTCATGCCAAAGGTGACTACAAGATTAGCTTCTAGAGGTATTCATTTTGAGTTTGTTGAATTCCCTTTAAATTTAGCCAAAAGGTTAAGGTTTGCTAATACTCTGCCATATGTACGGAAACCTTTTCCTAACCCAGTCTCAAGGCTTACCCTTACAAGCAACCTCTTGATAATTGCCCCTATTACCTATTAGTGTAGGTTTTTATTTTTCCCTATTTATTAATTAGGGAAATTGTATTTCTTGTGCATACATGGAGTTTTCCTATATTTGTGGGATAGGCTAGCTTATGTAGAGGTGTGTGTCATAGATGTGTCATAGGTGTCATAAGAATGTCATAAGTAACTCCCTTGATGGGAGTTACTTCTCTATTCTTAGCACCTTGTCACCATCTTTCATGGAGGAGTTACATTCTATTCTTGGGGCACCTTGTCCACATTTTGTGGAGGAGTTACTTACGTACTCTCTTATTTGTATTCCTCACTTTGGCCATCTCATGCTAATTAGATTTTGGTTTTCTCCATTTTGTTTTGTGTAATTTCTCTTATTGTGTTATTTTCAAATTGCTTTAGCATATATGTGGTGTGCACTTACTTCAACTTGTGTGATCATGTCTCCATTACACTTGCATTATCCGGATTCTGGAAACAACTCCAATATTGTATCAGAGCAAAACCGGTAATCTTGTGTGTGATTATGCTTTTAGCTTATTTTTGAAATCAAGAGGAGTGGAGTTTTTTTATTCTAGATCTGGTCTAAAATTAAAAAAAAAACTGTCAATATCATTTCTTGCCTTCTTACTTTTATTTCTTAAGTGTATCAAAGGCTGAAGAAACTAACAAGGCATACTTAGAATTTTTGTTAGTAGCCAAAATACTGATGGGCTTGCTGGCAGTCTTAAGCATTCCCAAGCGACTGTATTCTAGTATGCAAACCTGATGAGCGCTGGAGAGTCCTTTTAGCTTAGCCACGATAGGCCTGCTAAAGGCTTTGTCTATTGGTGCAGACAAAGTAAGGCCATGGCTAGTGGCTAGCATCTTAGCAAAATTTGACAATGCCTGGGTTGATCTGCTGCGTGCATATCCTGCAGCTGGCCTTCTCCTTCATGCCTGGGTTGATCTACTGTGTGCATATCCTGTAGCTAGCCTTGTCCTTCATGCCTAGGTTGGTGGTAGAGGGAACTAGTTCTAGCAGATGGAGGGTAGGATGAGCTTGGCATCTCCTTCACGGGCTTCAAAAAATTGGTAATCTATTGTCCTTGTTGAATGATGCCTAGTTCAGACTTTGTTTTTTGTTTCCAATGCCTTGTGGTGGGCCCTCTCTTTCTCTACCTATTTTATTGATTGCTTTTGATAATTATTCTAATTTTAAATTAGTCATTTGATTTTTGAATTAAAATCAAACTTGAAATTAACATTCAAAAAGGTAGTTTAGAGTTTTCTATTAAAACTTGTATCTTCGACCTACGAAGACGAAGGGTGAGGCCCGAGTTGGCGGGAGGCCAATTCCCCCTCACAAAGAATTCCTTTGGATTCTTCATTATATGAAAAATCCAATGAGTGGTTGGAAGGCCACTTTCTCTCCCCATAACAAGCATTTTTTTAATGTTTTAGTGCTTTTTTCTTGCAAAAACACTAGTTTACAAGAAAATTGTAACTTTAATATCTTGCAAATGGTAGCTTGGTTTTGGGTGCCATTTTTTGCAAAAGTGCTTGTAATTCAATTCTCCACAATGTAGACTTGTTATTTTTCAAAAACATACTAGTTTATAAAGTGCCAAAATTTTGGGTCTCCCGGGATGCATTTTCGACTAAGTCTGACGTCCTGTTTGCTTTAGTCTTGCACTAATTGCTCTAAGATGCATTTTCAGCTGAGTTTGACGTCTTTTGAGCATATAATTTCATATTTGGTGGGTGGATCAATATTTTATGGGGATGTGATTTCTTTTCACAACTTGCTTTCATTTTCTTTTCTGCATACATTCACAACTTGTAATCAACACAACTTCACCTAAATTCAGCTAAAAAATGGATTCTTTTCAACCTAACACCCTTCAACTATCATGAATGGAAAGTTAAAATGTTAATCATTCTTAGAAGCAAAGGGTTGTATAGGATCACCATGGGTATAGAAGTAGAACCCAATACAGATGCTGAAAAGGTCAAGTGGTACAACCGTACTGATGAAGCCTTTGGATTACTGAGCTTGTCTGTGTCTCTAGAACTTCTCTTCCACTTAGAATCCTCCCAAACTCCTAATGACATATGGGACACCTTAGAAAATTTGTTTGGGAAGCTTGATGAGATGAGAGGTCATGAGCTTGAAAATGAACTCATAAGTCTAAGTCCTAACAACTTTGACACCCTACAGGACTTCTTCACTAAGTTTAAGGCCTTTAGATTACAATTGAAATAATGTGGGATAGAGAAGAAAGATGATCAACTCATTTTTTCTATTCTCACAAAGTTAGGTCCAAGATATTCCATCTTTGTCTCCACTTTCCATGCCACAAAAAGTGCCCTTGGCACTACATGGAAAATGCCTTCTTTGGATTCATTCATTGTTGACTTGACTAGGGAACAAGATAAGCTAATTCAGATGGGCACAATGAAGTCTACTTAACCCTAAGCCTTGATAGCTGGAAATGGTAAGGATAAGACTTCAACAAAGGAGAAGAAGAAAAAGAACAAGGACTGGGAGAAGAAGAAAGAAAACACCAATCCTGTCAAAAACAACATTGAGACTTCATCTTCCAATGCTAAACCTAAGAAGGAGAAGGTTAAGTGTGCCTATTGTAAAAAGACAGGGCATGATGAACACAAATGCATGAAGAAACAAATATATCATCTAACTCATCTTCTAGAGAAGAACAACATAGGTGTTCCTGAGTCCATCAAGCAGAATTCATCAACCCAAGATTCTACTAAGGCAAAAGGCAAGGGTAAAGAGAAAGAAAAGGGCAAGGCCCTTGTAGCAACTGCAGCTTCTACATCTTCATGGGTCATAGACTCAGGTGCTTCTCACCACATGGGCTCTTCACTAGTTAATTTTTCATCCTTAGAGCCTTGTAGCATGACTTCAATTAGTTTGGGTGATGACACATCAATTTCCGTTGAAGGGAGAGGGTCAGTTGAAATGGAAGGAGGAACATTCAATAATGTTCTAAGTGTTCCTTCTCTTTCAACCAATCTCCTATCAGTGTACCAAATCACTCACATTGGTTAGGGTATGAGAGTTGAGTTTTCACTAGATTCAATGGTTATCAGGGAGTTGTGTAGTGATACTACAGTGGCAGTGGGTAGGGAAGATCACCAAGCTAGGTTATCCACCTTCTCACATTTTGCATCAAATTCTTCTCCAACAGCATTGTTGACTCATTTAGATGGAGTTAGCAAATTATGGCATGAGCATTTTGGCCACCTTAACTACCGCTATCTTGAGCAACTTTGTAAACATGACATGGTCATTGGCTTGCCTCGTGTCCAATTCTCAAAAGGACTTTGTGAGGGGTGCTCCCTTAGGAAGCATCCCGAAGAAAAATTTGACAAAGGCAAAGCTTGGAGGGCTTCACAACCTTTGGAGTTAGTCCATAGTGATGTATCAGGACCCTTTCCCAAACCATCTTTCACAAGGGCCAAGTACATCCTCACTTTCATTGATGATTTATCTAGGTACACTTGGATATATTTTCTCAAACAAAAGTCTGAAGTGTTTGAAAATTTTCTAGACTTCAAGGCTCTTATTGAGAAACAAAGTGAGAAATTAATCAAGGTTCTTCGAACTGATAATGGAGGGGAGTATGTCAGCATCAGGTTTGAGAAATTTTACACCACAGAGGGGATTGATTTGTAGCACACAGTCACTTATAGTCCTTCACAAAATGGGGTTGTAGAATGTAAGAATAGGTTCTTGAAAGAGATGGGTAGTGTATGATTCACTCTAGATCCTTAGCACCACAGTATTGGGCCAAAGCCATCAATTGTGTTTGCTACATTCAAAATAGGGTTCCTCACAAAGCTTTGAAAGGGATAATCCCATTTGAAGCTTGGCATAAAAGGAAACCTGATGTTGAACACCTTAGAGTTTTTAGATCCCCAACCATGGCCCACATTCTGAAGAAGAAATGCAAAGCTATGGAACATCAGTCCAAGCCTTGCATCTTTATAGGATATTCAGATGGTATTAAGGGATATCACCTTCTAGATCTAGTCACTCATGATTTTTTCATCAAGATAAGTGTCCATTTTTAGGAGAGTCCTAGAGACTCAACACTTGACACTTCTTCTCCCTCATCGGATCTACTTCTTCATGATGATTCCTCATCAAATTTAGATCAACCACAACAGGTTCTTGAGCTAGAGTCATCTTCTTCTTCTTCGATTTTAGACAGTGAGGATAGTGATGCAGAGTCACCCACCTCTAGTTAATCAGAGGATGAAGAGTTAGCACCTGACTCACCCACTTTTGGGCCACTTTGGGCCAGACAGACACTTAAGAGTGCTTGCACTTGGGCAGACAATCCTACAGATGACAGACGTACTAGGGGGGATTTTTAGAGAGATCCAAATGCCTTCTTTACTACAGTTTCAGATCCATAGACTTTTTGAGAGGCATCGGGGGTACCTGTGTGGGATAATGCTATGGAGGAAGAATATTCTTCCTTAATCAAAAATCATGCTTGGGATTTGACTTCACTTCCTAAGGGAAGAAAGATGGTTCGATGTAGGTGGATATATCAGACCAAGTGGTCAGTTGATAAGTACAAGGCACGATTGGTTGCTAAGGGTTTCTCACATGTGGCAAGCATTGACTACTCACAGACCTTTGCACCCATTGCAAAGATGACTTCTATCTAACTCACCTTGGCTATTACTGCAGCACATGGTTGGGATGTGCATTAGATGGATGTGAAGAGTGCCTTTCTTCACAGAGACCTAGAGGAAGAGATCTACATGGAGTAACTACCAAGATTTGTTTAGGATTCTTCCTTAGTATGCAGACTTAAGAAATCTATCTATGGCCTAAAATAGGCCCCTCAGGCTTGGTATGCCAATATGGATTCCTTCCTTCTCACAGTAGGTTTCACTAGGTGTCATTCTGATCCTAATGTCTACTTCTTACGGCAGGATGATTTGCTTCTAATTTTGGTTCTATATGTTGATGACCTTTTGATCACTAGGAGTTATTCATCAACTATTGCAGTGGTGAAGGCATCTCTTCAAGATAGATTTGACATGACAAACTTGGGTTTGTTGCACTACTTCCTTGGCATCAAGATCTCACAGTCAAATTTAGGGATTTCTCTTGCATAGCCTAAGTATGCTCTCGACTTATTGGCTTAGTTTCACATGGCTAATTGTAAGCCATCTTTGACTCCCTTTCTATTAGGATTTAAGCTTGAGACTAATTGTTCTTCACCATTGGTTGATGCCACTCGGTATCGACAACTTGTTGGTAGTCTCATCTACTTGACTCACTCCAGGCCCAACATTTCATATACAGTGGGACTTGTCTCCAGATTCATGCAGGAACCCCATGAGCTACATTAGAAAGCAGTTAAGAGGATCTTGCATTACATACAGGGTTCACATAGATATGGGATTCATTATATATTTGGCACAAAGGTTGACTTGGTTGGATATACAGATTTAGACTAGGCTGGTGATTCATAGACTCGCAAGTCCACTTCTGGTTATAGTTTCTCTCTAGGTTTTGGTCCTATCAGTTGGTCTAGCAAGAAGTAGAATGTTATTGCTATATCATCCACAGAGTCAGAGTATAGGGGAGTTGTTAATGTAGCTATTGAGGCTATTTGGCTTCAAAGGATTCTTTTTGAGTTTGGCATTCCTATCAGGCATCCCACCATCATTTATTGTGGCAATCAGAATATGATACAGATTTGTAGGAATCCAGTTCAACACCCGTGGACCAAGCACATAGAGATTCACATGTATTTCATTCAAGATCTTATTCATAGTCAGGTCATTGACTTGATATTTTACCAATCTTTGGAGCAGGTTACAGACATCTTCACCAAACCTTTCACTAAGAGTAAGTTCATTCATATACGAGCTCTTCTTGGGGTGCGGTCCACATCTGTAGTAGCATCATCTTTAAGGGGCCTTCTAGCCTCTTCTTTTCTTTTATGTCTCTCTTTTGGGGGGGAGTTTTTTCCTACGAGTTTTCTCCTTTTCTCTATCTTATGGGAGATTGCACTTGTACATGGGTACCTCATCAGGCCTAGTTTTCGGGACCCATTTTTTATTTCCACACTACCCACCTAAGCTGTGCTTATGGGGGGATATTAGTGTAGGTTTTTATTTTTCCCTATTTATTAATTAGGTAAATTGTATTTCTTGTGCATACATGGAGTTTTCCTACATTTGTGGGATAGGCTAGCTTATGTGGAGGTGTGTGTCATAAATGTGTCATAGGTGTCATAAGAATGTTATAAGTAACTCCCTTGATGGGAGTTACTTCTCTATTCTTAGCACCTTGTCACCACCTTTCATGGAGGAGTTACATTCTATTCTTGGGGTGCCTTGTCCACCTTTTGTGGAGGAGTTACTTACGTACTCTCCTATTTGTATTCCTCACTTTAGCCATCTCATGCTAATTAGATTTTGGTTTTCTCCATTTTGTCTTGTGCAATTTCTCTTATTGTGTTAACATCTATGTGGTGTGCACTTACTTCAACTTGTGTGATCACGTCTCCATTGCACTTGCATTATCTGGATTCTAGAAACAACTCTGATATTACCATGATTCTCCAAAGAGATTTTGTAGGCTTTAGTGGCCAAAGTCCTTTGAATCTACCGAAATATGATCCTATGCTAGTAGCAGCTCTCAAATTCATCCCATGTCTTATAAGAGACCAAGCCATAACCCTTATTGAACACATCAATGACATAGCCATTTTTTTCAATATCCATAATGTCATTGTATAAAATTTGGCTATTAGATTATTAGTTGTATCCCTTAATGGAAAAACTTTAGATTGGTATGGAAGCTTATCTCCTAATTCTATTCAATCATGGAATCAGCTAGGAGTGGCTTTGTGTAATAGATTTGTAGACAAGAGTGACCATTAGTCACTAGTAGAACAACTTACCATAATCAAGAGAGCCCCCCATGAAGTCATGCAAGACTTCAACACAATATTCCAAAAAGCTTGGGATAGAATTCTAATCTTTATTAGACTATCCCCTAACTTTGCATTCCTATACTACTTGAAGGCTCTAAATAATGATATAGTTGTAATGATCAATCCATGGGAGGGGACATATTGCCAAATGCTTATAAGGTGGCTATTAAAATAGAAAATTGCCTAATTCAGGCTGGCAAGCTTACTCCTAGACCCCCAATGCGTCTTTTCCCTAAAATTAGACCCCCCTATAGTTATTCCCCCACTTGTGTTATTCTTACAACTCCAACAATTATTGGTATACTATAAGAAATAAAAGGCCTCTAATAATGGATTAAGTGATCCCCAAGAGCATAAAAACTACCTAGAACTTAAGAGCATGCTCCAATAATTGGGAAATGATGTGGTAAATGTTAAAATGAAGCAAGCTTAGTTCAATAAACCTTATCAAGCTTTATATTAGCCTCAATAGTAATCTTATCAAGGGAATTGACCACACTTCAATGGAAATTTCCAAATCTAGAATCATGAGGAAGGGCAAGGCAGCCTAGCTATAATAAGCAGAGCAACTTTAACCCAAATGTTGCAGGCTCTTCTAACTCCTTGGTTCCTATTCAAAATAACATGGATCAAGAGGTTGAAGGGACCATACCTTGGGATCAATCTTTTGGTAAATCCATTATCCCAACTAATTTTTTTAACTAAGCATTCAATGACCAATAGTAGCAGGCTATTTCTTATGGATTAAATGAAACCTAAATAGCTCAAAACATAGATATCCCCATGATGACAAAACCAAGACAGTATCCACAAGACCAAGGATATTATTATGTACCAAACTAGCTAGATGTTACAATGGTCATCAGTGAGTAAGAAGAGTGTTATGCACTCAATCAATAGGCTATTTCTAGCCAAGCATACATTCTAGTGGTAGCTAATATGAGATTCCAAAGAAGGAATGTGAGTGATAACCAAAGAGCATTCAAAGAACCTCCTATCATTATTTCTCCATTATCTAAGCTTAATGAGCATGTTGTCACTCCAAAGGTCCTAGCGCCTCTTAAAAATCAGAATCAAGGGACCCATTTTGATCCACTAAACTTATAAATTCAATAAAAAATAGTAGTGGCTACCAAAGCATAAGTGAAGGTTGGTGGTCCACCAATCAACATTATTGAATAAATGAAGAAATATAGTGTGAGTGTATCAATGTGGGACATGCTTTACATGCTTAACCAAGTGGATATCCTTCAAGAAGGTTTATCCAAGATGGGTGTTATAATGACTTCAAGTAAACAACCAAGGAAATAAATTGAGGTCCTCACCAATGCAACCCAAGGTCCTACGGGATAAGGATCAAGTAAGGTGGTCAAACCTCCTTTGTTATACATTTCATTAATTATTGGTGATTCCTTGGTGCATAATTACTTGGTAGATAATGGAGCTAGCACTTCAGTAATGCCAAAGTCTATAGTTAATCAGCTAAACCTTAAATATGATCCACATACTAAGGGATTTCTACAACTTGATGGTTCTTTTACTATACTAGTTGGTATTATCAGAAGTCTCAACTTGACCATGTATGACTGTCTTAGTATTTTAGTGGTTTAGGATGTGTTTATCCTTGATGTAACTCTTCACTTTATGTTATGCCTTTCTAGAGAATTCATAGCAAAAATAGTAGGCTATCTCATATTAGATTAGTCATATATGGCATTCAGAATAAGGTATGGGACTAAGGTATCAATCAAGGCTAAGCCCATGGCTTAATTTCACATTGAGCCTCACTAGCCAGATATCATAAACCTCAATGGTACTATCCTTTATGAAGATACATTTACAATTGATCAAGAACTGAGCACTTATATTGAGGATATTTTAGAATTATTCTTGGAAAAGCTATGGGGGGATAATCAATTTTTCAACCCTTTGGAAGGTGTTGAAGAAAGAGACATGGGTGTCTATTTGCTACATGAAGAAAATCAACTCATGCCTTCCCTCATTAGACCTTAATAAGACCTCAATGGTATGTGGAAGTTATTCTTTGATGGTTCAAGGAGAAAAAATGGATTAGGTGCAGAAGAAATGCTAGTTTCCCCTTCAGATGATAAGTATTTCTCTAATTATAGGTTCCATTTCAGTTGCTCCTCCAATGCAGTAAAATATGAAGGTCTAATCCATGGCCTCCAATGGGCTAGTAAGAAAGGAATCAAGTAGTTACAAGCATAAGGAGATAATGAGCTTATAGTGAACTAGGTCAAGGGCTTGAACATTATGAACAATCCTTTGATGAGGTCCTACAAAAATAGAGTATGGGACATTATTGAAAATTGTAAAGCCTTTAACATTCAAGTTGTGCCAAGGCACCAAAATCAACATGATGATAGGTTGGCAGCTGTGGGAGCCCAATTTGAGATTCCAAGTAAGCTAAAAAAAATCCAAATTTCAACCACATGTCAAAGTGGTTGTAAGGCCATCAGTACCAGATAATGAAACCCACTGATAGGTCTTCAAAAATGACAAACAAATTGCTTGTTTCTTGCAATAGGAAGCAGTGTTTTCCTGAATGAACTAAGGTAAATTTCAACATTAGTATGAGGATCAAATTGTTCAACTAAAGTTTAATATACTTCCTAAAGGTCTGATCACCCTTGGAAGTATTTTCCATGAGGGAAACCATATGAGGAAAGACTAGGCAGTGATGTCAACTGATGAGGAGAATTATGAAAGAGTCCTTATTTTCAAGGACAATCTCCTTAAGCTTAAGAAGGTAAGAAATGAGGTAGAAAGGCATGCTTTCATTGAACATTGTAAGGAATATTTAGACATCTTTTCTTGGGAATATAATGATTTGAGAGGCTTTAATCCTAATATAGACCAACATACTATATAACTGGAGGCTAATGCTAAGCCTATGAGGTAGAAGCAAAGGCATGTTAATCCAAAAATTGAAGAGCTAATGAGGAAAGAATTAACCAAATTGATTGAATCCAATATCATTTTTCCCATCAAACACTCCTCATGGATAGCTAATTTGGTACCTATGAGGAAGAAGAATGGTTAGATCTGATTGTGTGTTGACTTTAGAGACTTGAATAGGGTTTATTTGAAATATCACTACCCCTTACCATTTATGGAGCAACTCCTTCAAATGGTTACTGGTTTAGAATGTTTCTCTCTTTTGGATGGGTACTCAGGATACAACCAGATATTGGTAAGAGAAGAAGATCAGTACAAGACTACCTTCACCACAAAATGGGGCACATATGCTTATTATAAGATGCCTTTTGGCCTATAAAATACTAGGGAAACTTTTCAAAGAGCCATAGGCATGGCTTTCTAAGGGATACTGAATCAAATGGTGTTTGTCTATTTAGATGACATCACAGTTATATCCAAGGATGCTAATGAACACATGGACCACTTGAGGTTAATCTTTGAGAGATGTAGATAGTATGGGATCTCTTTGAATCCCAAGAAGTGTGTGTTTTCCATGTATGAAGGTAATTTTTTAGTTCACATTATTTCAAAAGAAGGGTTGTTTATTGATCCTAATAGAATAAGTGCCATCTTGGCCTTATCCTTACTCAAGCATAAGAAAGGAATCTAGAGTTTCCTTGGGAAAATAAAATTTGTGAGAAGGTTTAAATTTGGTTTTTCAAACTTGGTCAAACCCATCACTACCATGCTTAATAAGAACCAAGTGTTCACTTAGTCAAATGAAGGTAAATCAGCATTTGAGGCTATCAAGTAGGCCTTTGCCCAAGCACCCGTACTCATGAATCCTAATTTCTCAAGAGCTTTCATATTGTATGCCTTTGTTAATATTGATAATATATCAGCTATGTTGATGCAAAAAAATGGTGAAGGACTTGAGTAGACAATAGCATTTTTCAGTCAAGGGCTTGAAGGGTATGAGGTGAGGTATACTTTCATAGAAAAACAAGTCCTTGTAGTGGTAAGAATCCTTAAAATTTTTAGGCCAATGCTCTCCAATATAAAAATCCATCTTATGGTGTCTCATCCTAGAGTGAGATACTTCCTTCTTAACAAAGATTTGAATAAAAAGAGAGCTATTTAGATTACTAAGGTCATAGAGTATGATGTGGAGATCAAGGTCACTAAGCTAGTGAGAGGAAAAGGCTTATGTTATCATATGGTTGATGACCTTCATGAATACAAAGAGGTTATATTGATAACATAAGATATCTCATAGACATATGCACCTCCACCTCACACTAGTTGGATCTAGGATATGACACATTTCTTGATAACAGGTGAGTGCCCACAAGGTATGGATAGGGCAAAGAGAAGGTATTTTAGAAATTAGTCCATACCTTATGCATTAGTAAATGGTACTCTTTTCAGAAGAGACCTAAATGGGGTACTCCTTAGGTGCATAGATAATGATCAGGTGACCTGGCTCCTAGATAAAGTCCATGATGGACCTACAGGAAGTCAGCACCTAGAACCATAGCAGTAAAGATAATGAGGGCTGGTTATTACTGGCCCAACCTCTTCAAATATGCTCATGCATTGGTAAGAAAGTGTCGAAAGTGTGCTTTATTTGTGGGTAAGCAAATATTGGCATCCCTTCCTCTCAACCCAATTCAAGTGGAGCATCCCTTCATGCAATGGGGGCTAGATTTTATAGGAATGATCGACCCTCCATCAATTGTAGGACATAGATGTGTGCTTATTGTAAATTACTACCTCACCAAGTGGGTGGAAGCCATTATGTTGAAATAAGCTAATGAAGGTACAATCCTAGACTTCTATGATAGCATTATGACTAAATTTTGTGTTCCATCCACTATCATTTCTAATAATACATTAACATTCCTCAGTCTAAAAATGAGTGAATGGGCTCTCAAGATGGGCATCTACCTTAGCACCTCTTTCAACTATTATCCTCAAGGAAATGGACTAGATGAGTCCACAAATAAAAATTTGCTAAGAATCATCAGGAGAACTATGGAAGAGAATTAGAGGACATGGCACACAAAGCTAAAGATGGCCTTGTGAGCTAACAGGGTGACTCCTAAAGCTACCATTGGAAATTCTCCATATGTCTTATATATGGAAGGGAGGCCAAATTACCCATTTCTCTTGATATGAATGAATTAGAACTATCCCATCAACAGGAGTTGATGGAAGATGAGCCCATGCATGTGAGACTGGTAGAACTCATGGATTTTGAAGAAATGAGAGACCTTGTAATGAAAACACTAGAGTCACATCAAGCTCAAGTCAAGAAATCCTTTGACAAGAGATCCATAGCAAGAGACTTCAAAGAAAGGGATTTAGTCCTCAAGTGGGATTAAAATAAGGCCAAGCCAAGCAACCATACCAAATTTTATAGCATATTAAGTGGTCCTTATTTGATATATAGATGCAAACAACATAATGCTTTTTAGCTAGCCCAACTAGATGGAGAGGTACTACCCATCCCAGTAAATAGGATTCATTTAAAGCCTTATTATTAGAAGATTTTGTGGTTATTGTATATATTGTACATTTTTATAGTTTTTCATGTTTTCTCCTAAGTGCCTTGAGCACATCTTTTTAGTTGTGTGTTTCCCTTTCCTAAGTGCTTTGGGTACAATGTTTGTTTTGTTCTTGTTGTCCTTGTTGATTCAAGAGGAAGTTCTAGAAAAGGTCAACCTTATATCCAATTTTAGACCAGCTCAGTTGTAGAGGCTAATGGCTTCATGCCTAATGAACAAGACAAGGAAAGTGGTTTGGGTTCTCAAGCATAGTAGGTATGCTTCCCTGAGAGTCACCAAAGATGTTGGCCATTTTTTGGCCCACATATCAAGCTTGTGCCCATATAATAAGCTAAGCAGGATTTTAAAGCTTGAAGGTCAAATAATAGTTTCATGAACAATTCTAAAAGGGCTTACAGACCTTGTAAAATCTAAGTACAAAGACTTTTGGGCTAAGTCTTTACTTTGGATTTCTTTCATCCTTTTCATTGCTAAGATAGTTTCTTTTAGGACCTTTTTTTTGGTTAAGTATTGAATTCTTTCAGATAAGTTGTCTGAGACAAAGTTTCTGAAGGGAAAATTATTTTAGACAAAATGTTTGAAGCAAAATACAAAGATTTAATTCTTTCAAGGAAATTGTTCTGCAACAATTTCCTTGAAGACCTATTTTATTTTGAGAGATTTGTTTTGGGCCTTTTGGGCTAAGTATCAGGAATTGTTTCAAAAAATTTGTCTAAAAAAGGCCCAAAGGATTTTTATCTTGAAAAGTGTACCAAGAAAAAGTTCCCAAGAATATATTTTTCAAAGCAAAGTGGCCAGGACAACTTTCTCAAAGGGATTTTCTTAGGAAAATGGTCTGATACAAAAAAAACCCAAAGGCATTTTCAGTTCTTCTAAAGGGCACTTTCAAAAAAGATGAAGGCCACTTACATTTTTTTGAAGGGCATTTCCAAAGGCAAAAAGGTTCTTTTCAAAACTCTGAAGGGTATTTTTATTGAGGAAATAGCCCAGTTCATTTTTTCCAAATAATTTGTTTCTCATGGAAATGGTCCATGACAAAGTTTCGATAGTCCAAAATGGAAAAGCCAAAGGGTTTTTCTCAAAGAAGATAGTCCATTTCCAAGTTATAAAAGGCATTAAGTAGATTTATTAAAGGCATTTCCAAATGGAAAGGACAAAAAAACAAAGTCTAAAAGAATTAGGCCGAAGCAAAAGTCCGAAGGAATTTTAAACTAAAGGACACATTTCCCTTAATAAAATTATCTAAGATAATTTTTCCAAAGGCAAATTTCTTTTGGATTTTTATCTAAAATAAAAAAACCTTTTCAAAAAAGCCAAAGGGTCCATTTCAAAATCCAAAGTTTTCTTTCCAAAAAGGAAAGCAAAGGGTTAATTTACAAAGTTATGAAGGGTACTTTCCCTTCAGAAAAGGGCACATAGCAAAAGGTTGAAGGAAATTGTTCATGGAAAAAGTCTGAAGACATGTTTTCCTTTAGATAAAGTGTCTATAGGAAAGTGTCCAAAGTAACAACCTAAAATGATTAATGACATTCTCACCAGTGTCAAAGTTCAAGCTCAGTGAATAGTTGTTCAAATTCAAATATCCCATGATGGGCCTGTAAATGTCAAAATCTAAACCCCTAAAAGTAGCCATTGACATTCAAAAGATGTTAAAGGGGTCTCAAGACAATCAAGAAAAGATGATGATAACTTCTCCTTTCAACTTTGATAATGTGGTCTATAGCCTACATATAGGACATACAAAGTGAAGGGACATGCCAAGTTTTAAATGCAAACATCAAATTGTTTTGCTAAATTTTGTCTATTTCAAATCTAAAGGAACACATAAAATAATGATGGGGATAATCAATTAGAATGAACTTGGATTGGTTTATGTGTCATATTCAGATGTTGTGAGCACTCCTCTTTGGTTGGGGTGGACTACCTACAAGTAAGAAATCACTACCACAAGATGTTTGTTAGTAGTTAAAAGAGTGGGCTACCAAGCTACACGCTTATTCTAAGAAGTGTGAAACTTCCTTAGAGATGATAGCCCACATTTGAGAGACAAAAGAGTAATGAATAAATAAAAGAGAGGTAAAGAGAGAGAGTGAAAGAGAGATAATATTACCATTATTAACAACTTGTATGCAGTAGAGAGTGACAAGGTATAGGTGGTGTATTTTGTTCATGTTTTAGAAGTTATTTGGGTAGGTTTTGGAAATGTTAGGGAATCCATAATCATCGACATTAGTAGGGGAGTGACTGATATCGATTCTACTACTAAGTTTGGTGTTGAAGGTGATTGATGTCGGTTATGCCGCTAAGGTTGGTAGGGGAAATAAATGTTTGGGAACTTAAAAAAGGCCTTTATGGGTCTAAAAAATGGCTTTTGATCAAGTCTAGGAGGTTGGGGATTGTTATAAGAGAGAGTATGGTTTGGGTAGATCTATTTAGAAGTTTGGTGTGTCAAGTTAAGGGGAAACAAGTGAGGAAGCTTTGTAACTCCCTCATAGGAGTTTGGTCAGAAGTGTGTAAAGTAATGCATAATAGATATAAAGTGATAGCAGAATAAATATTTAAAAGACCTATAGAATAAGTGATGTACTTAGCTATGGTTACTGAATGATAAGTTTTAGATTGATGATCCTTATTAGGGAGTCCAAACTTGAATGCCTAAATAAAAAGAACAAGTGGGTGTTGTTGGTCTTCAAGATCTTAGTTCTTGATCATGATTAACTTATGAAAGATGACAGTAAGCTAGGATGTCAAAAATAGAAAGCCAAGAGATTGAATACAAATAATAATGAATTTTCTTGATTTTTGCTGACCTAAACTTTAGGTTAGAGTTTGGATTATATTTCTGATGTCGGTGATCCCATCAATGTCAATGGCCCCAAAATAGGTAAACCTTACTATTTTTGGCCTATTTTATATTGTTCTTTGTGACAAGTGTGACACTCATTGCAAAATGATAAAAATAATAGGTTAATAAGGAGGTAGTTGATTAGGAATTTATTTTGGAAGTGGGAATAAGTCTTGGGTAGTTAGGATGAGAGGACTAGGTCTTGAGGTGACTCATTAGGTGAGAATTAGTCATAGGGCAAGGTGGCTAGGTAAGGTGGAAACAAGGGTTTTTAATTAACTTAATTAAGTATTTTAAATTAATTACATGTGTGAGGGATAAAATCATGGGTTAGGAAGGTTAATTATTATTATTAAAAAATGGGTTAAAAGGGGTTTTAACATAGGGAGTTATGCACGCGTGTGTGACATAATTTTGGTATCTAAATTTGCCCCTTTTTGTCTTGTAATTTTTATTGACAATTTTTCAAGATAAAAATAGGAGTTAGATGCTCCAAAAAATTAGATGAGGTATCGCCCCTCAAAATAGGAATCAACGGAGGAGAAACCAGAATCAAGTATCAATCTGATAAAAAGGTAATTGCGTGAGTGGTGAAGAATTGAGTATCACTTCATATGCATATACTACTAGAATTTATAGTTGACAAAGTCAAGAATAGGCAAGGTTAAGGAGGACTCAGATAGAAATAACCAAAGCATAGCTTGTAGGTGATAGCTAATAGGTCAAAATAATCAAAGTTGTAGCTCTAATGGTTGATGTGTCCTAGGTATCTAGGGTAGGAAGTGCCCCTAGAAAACATAAAAGGGTTGAAGGTGATAGGATGAGCTTGGTTTCCATCTAAAACACTTAATATACATGTGTGTGCACAATAGTCAACTATAGTGGATTAGCATAAGCGGTCAAGTCAAGAAATGTGAGGTTGGTGTAAAAAGATCAATGAGTGAGGAGATATTCATGATATTCAAGAAAAGTCATCATTGGTAAATATTTAAGTGATCTCCAATGTCATTTGTCATGGTTGGGGAGATATATGTGATCTCTAGTTTCCCCAGTGTATGGGTAAAGTCCAAAAAGTTGGGGTTACTTTATTTTGGGACAACATTACTGGAATGGTGCTAATATCAGTGATATTTGCTGATATTAGTAATAGAAAGTGCCAACATTGACAAAATAAGGAAACATTGTCAATGTCAATATGTGTAAGTACCAACATCAGTAGATTAGGTCAAGAATGTTGACATTAGTGACTGACCAAACTTGGCAAAGGGGGATTTGGTGATTGACTAAACTCATTTACAAATTTGTGATTGGAAATAAAAAATAGAGCTTGAGAGTGACCAAGATGATAGAGTAAGGAGGGGACCCAATAGGAGGTGCACCACCATAAGATCCAATTGTGTTAGCTAAGAGGAGATGGAGAGATGAGGTAAGAGTCTCTACTAGTTGGTTTAAATTTTGATTTGGGTACTTTTAGTTTGTAGGCTAATTTAGAGGTGGGGGTGTAGAAAACATTAGTAGAGTGGTATAAAATAGGGTACGTTAGTTTTAGGATAAGTTGGGGGGTGGTTTAGGTAGGTTTTTAGGTGAAATTTTTAATTTTGGATTTGTGTCCTTTGACCCTAGGGCCAAACTAGTCATCGACATTGATGAGGTCTCCTGGCGTTAGTCAACATGGCATCGAGGTTGACAGGTGGCTACCAATGTTGACTGACACTTAAGCTTATAAAACATTGGTGTTTGTAGTAATGTTAATGTTGGTGATGGTGAATGACTGATAAAATAGGAAAAAGGGTCAATTTGGATCCCTAGTGGAAATAGTCAACTAGTCAAATAGTCAAGCTAGCCTTAAAAGATCTCATGTCAATTGAGTATTACCTACATAGCTTGGTTTAGGGCCTCAATCCAATGTAGTTCTCATAAAGCTTAGGGAAAATATATAAAAAGGTTTGTTAGGGGAAATGGTTAAAAAGGTAGGTTAAGATAGGTCAAGAGGTCTAGGGCATAAAAAATGAGGCATAATATCAAGGGTTAGGGATATAGGCTATGAGGCCTAGAGTTGTGATAGGTAGGTAGGCCTAGGGTGGAGAGAGAGAAGAGGTAGTAAAGCCTAGGGTAGAGAAATAGAGGTAGTGAAGCCTAGAGTAGAGAGAAAAGAGTAGGGTAGCTAGTTAGGTGGGTATATGGCTGAGCTAACCTCAAAAGACCCTGTGTCAACTGAGTGCTACCTACATATCCTAGTTTAGGGCTTCAGACCAATGTAGTTCTCCCAAAGAGAAGGGAAAAAGGTAGTGATAGAGTATATTAGAAAGTGTGTGACTTGAGTTGTGTGTGTATAAATGCAAGTGAGGATGGAGCTGATAATACGAGATCATCTATCAAGGTTATTGACATGTATGAGGAGGGATGTCATTCTAGATGAGTGGGAGCACATGGCAGCCATGGGGTTAGGAGGAGTGTGATGGTACTATCAAGTTTATCAAGATGTGTCCCTGATGATAGCATTGATTGAGAGGTGTGATCACACCACCAACACCTTCCATCTATCGATCAAAGAGTTAACAGTGATACAGGAGGATGTTTATAGGATTTTATGGCTACCACTCTAGGGTGAGGATATCTTTGCATGCTCAAGAGAGGATCATGATATACACATGGTCACATTATATAGAGAGCATGTTAGTGAGGTGACCTACCATTCTATGAGTTTTGCATATGAACCACTCTATATGGTTGATGAGGAGTGGCATCAATTGAGCATCTTTATGATGATTAGGATCATGATGTATGCATTACTAGATGCAGATGGTGGTATATTTTTGATTGCATTGATAGGTGTGCTTACATAGATGGTTGAGTAGTGGACTATTTTTACCTAGGGTCTAGTATTTTTAGCATAATTATACATAGAGTTGTGGAGTTTGAGACTGTGATGGTGATATAATTTGTGTGTTGGCCATCTACTATACTTTTGGGTATATGAGCACATCATGGTGACATGACCATTGGGGTTACCTACCATGATCCCAGCTAGCTTCCAAGTTGGTTTTAGATGGTGGAGAGAGGGCATGGCATACACTTAAGTGGATGGTGTGGTTTGGGATATTGCCTATTATAGGCATATGATTGAGGGTTTGATACCTATTAGTATTTTGTGGAGACCCTACCTGACATACCCAATTTTTAGAGGATAAGAATAGTAGCTTGTGGGTTTTTAGAGCTCACTATGGGTCAGGGGTAGACAAGCTAGTGAGTTAGAGATGGTACCCATGACATGAGTTAGGAGGCAATTCGGTCTATTTTAGGATATTTTGCATACCTTCCCTTGATATAAGAGGGATGACATAGAGGCACCCCTACCATTGTCATAAGAGATAGATGGACTAGATTTTGAGGAGTTATCTATAAGGCCAAGTGTTGGAGACCCACAGTGCATAGTGGCCTATACAGCTTGGTGGGTAGGGTTACATCTAGCGATGGAGGTCAAGAGGCCACCACTAGATTTATAGGGGTTGGTGAGAGAGAGGGATATAGTGGTATAGGCCCAAGATACAATAGTCCAAGCTCAAGATATAACATAGGCACAAGTATTAGCCTTATATAGGTAGGTGGTGATGTTTTAGGGTCATTTGGGGCACTATAGGGCCAGGTTGCAGCACTACAAGGCTAGGTTGTAGTTTTATAGGGTCAAGTGACTGTAGTGATAGCAAAGAGAGATAGTCTAAGAGTAGTAGGTCAGGATGTTCCCCCTCCTCCATCACCATAGGGACTAGTACATGATGGGACATCATCAAGTGATATGGGACCTCCATAGACTATATCTAGGGTGAGATATTTGACTACCCTAGATGAGATTGCCTATTATGAGAGGGTGATTAAAGAGTTTCCATAGATTTAGAGATATTTATAATTTCAAGAGCATGAGAGGTCTATGTCATGTACCATGACTTCTATATCACGTAGATGTATATGGGTGAAGAGTGGTATTATATATGTTATGTGTATACTAGTTTGTGAGCTGAAGATCTGAGATGTATATTTTGAGAGAAAGAGAGATGTTATTATGATGATGTAGTTATGGACATGTATTTTGATCATATATATATACACACACATGAGATGTTCATTTATTATGTTTTTGAGATGTGGGTATTATGATGATAATGATGATATGGATGTTGATTATTTAGATGATAATTTTATGCTATGTTAATTTGATGTTAGTGTTGATCATGTTAGTTGAGTTAGACTAGCCTTTCCCATATGTGTGATGGTATGTGCATCGTTAGTTGGTTAGCTTCATCTTAGCATTTTTTCATATTTCATGATGGTGTATGCTTAAAACGAATAAATTGGTTATGTTAGTTTATTTTAGCATTTTTCCATATTTGTGATGGTGTATGCATAAAATAAATTGAGTAGGATTTGGTAGTGTTGGTATGACATTATTTCTTCGTCTCAAATAGAGAGATTGAGATGTGATGTGGATGGGAAAATAAAGAGGTATGCACCAACAAAGACCATAATTAGAACATAAATAGGCTCAGGTAAAAGAGCCTCTTTCATGCCTTATATCTTTAAACCATTGTGTTTTTTAGATAAGCATTGTGTTTACCTTATATTAAGTGAGCTTCACATTCCACTGAAAGAGTATGAGGGGAAAAAGGGTAAAATGAGATAAAATTTTTGGGTAAAATAACCTACAAAGTAGGGATGATATGCCCCTTTTGTGGGTGACCCGAGAGATAATATAGGCAAGTCCATGACTTAAATATTTTTTTATTTACTTTAAGTTGATCAATGCAGGATGCCTACAATGGGATTTTGTATGGGTTAAGGTCATATAAAGCTAATCAACATAAGAAGCATTTTTTATTTTATTTATATTTCCCTTTGAGAACAAAGCTTGGCTTATCCATCCTTCAAGGGAGTGATCTAAGCATTTGTTTTTAATTTTAAATAGTTGTACATCAAGGGAGCATTCTATTTATAGTAGAAAAGGGAAGTTACATAGTTGTCCTTCAAGGGATCAGTCTACATTGAGAAGCATGACCTAAGACCTTATAAATTTGTCACATATCCCATTTGTTTTGTTTGTTTTTTTTACTTTTAGTCATAGATAATACTATAGAGGCTTGGGATTTTTCCACTTTGAGGGCAAAACCATACCACTACATAATTTTACTAAGTATATAAGAGTAAGGGTGAAGAGGAAGGGAAATGAAAGTAATAGGGATGCTCAAGGGACAAGCTCAAGTTAAACATGAGGTAAAGTGATGCTCATTTAACAAAAGAATGGTCGTAGATGTAAGGCATTTAAAGGCTTGAGTTATGGTCTTCCTTCAAGATAAGACAAGCAATAAGTTCCTGAGCCATATTTATGAGTTATGATATAAGGTCCAAGCTAATTAGGAGCAAACTTACCCCATTTTTTTTCTCCATGTTTGTCATGTGTTGATTTTATTTTAAGATGAGATCTCCTATATTAAAATCTCACTCTTTGAGGTTTTTTTTATAAGTGCATTTGATACATTCTTGATACATTTGGAGGTGGTTGAGGGCTATGAGATGACACTCATCAAGCAATTCCAGTTGAACCAAATGTTCTTGATGAAAGTCATCATTAGTAAGTATGTCTTGTAGATAAATATGAAGAGAAGGAATCTAGATTTTAAGAGGCAAAATAGCCTCCATCCCATATACCAAGGAAAAAGGTGTATCACCCGTAGGGGTTTGAATGCTAGTGCGGTAAGCCTATAAAGCAAAAGTAATGTGTGTGTGCCAATCCTTAACCATATCATTCACTACCTTCATGAGAATTTTAGTCAATGTTTTTTTGGAAGCTTCTACCTATCCATTAGCTTGTGGATATTATGGTGATGAGAAGCTTAATTTTATTCTAAATGTATCACAAAGACTTTGAACAATCTTATTTTTCAAAGATTTGTCATTATCTGTTATAATTTTATGAGGGACACCAAAATGATAGATGATATGATGGTTGATGAAGTCAACAATTTTTTTAGCTTTAGTGGAGATGATAGGGATGGCCTCAACCCACTTGATGAATTATTTAGTGGTAGTAATGATATAATGATGATAGAGATATCAATGAGGATTAATCTCTCTGATTATATCTAAGCCCCATTGGGAGAAGGGCCAAAAGTCTTTGGAAACTTGTAATGCATGATTGGGGATGTGAAGGAGATTAGCATGTTGTTGACACTTGACACAATGCCAAATGTAATAAACATAGTCTTGATGAAGTGTGGGCCACTGATATCCAAGTCAAAGGATATGCTTAGCAACTATGTGACCATTATAATGCCCACCACAAATCCCATCATGGACTTCCTTAATAGCGAAGGGAGGCTCAGTACTAGTGAGGCATCTAAGGAGAAGACCATCAAAACCTCATTTGTATAGAAGTCCTCCTAGTATAGTGTAACAAATGACATGTTTTATGAAGGCACATCTCCCATTATTGGAGAGATCAGAAGGGGTAATAGAGAAAGAAAGATAATTCATGAGTTGTTTGTACCATAAGTCATACAGGTTGGTTGTTATATTTATGACAAAGAGGATGTTAGATGAGACATAAGAGGGTAATGTTAAGTGATGCATTGTGACATATATTCTCAAGGAAGATGATGAAGAGGGCATGTGTGAAGTAAGTGAAGCCATCGTGTCAACAAACTTGTTTATAGATCAAGGAACAGTTTGTAAGAGATAAGAGTCAAATGATCCTAATAACATATCTACATGGTGTTTATACCATTGTAGAATTTCATTTTTACATAGGTAGGAGCCATTAATCTAGTTAACCACTAGCTAAGAATCACCAAAAATAGTTATGGATTTGATAGCCAAAAAGAGAGTAATTTGAAGTCTTAGAATCAAAGCCTCATATTTGACCTTGTTAGTGCATTCAAAATATAGTTTAAATAATAAAGGCATAGGCTCACCATCTATAGGAATAAGAATGACCCTCTTATCCCCACCATGTTGACATTTAGACCCATCAAATAACATCATCATGTTATAGGAGATGTCATCAGTGGAGAGTGTTGTAATGGATTCATCAGGGAATTTGAGGTTTGAAGGTTGATTATCAAGTAAAGAGGCAATAGCTAACGGGTCAACAATTGTTTTCCCATTAATATACTTTTTACTAATGAATTTTAAGTCAAATTTATCAAGAATCATGATCCATTGAGCTACATGTTGGTTGTGATATGATTTGGACTGCATGTATTTGAAGGGATCAGTATGGGTGACCACATAGGTTTTGTGATTTAGGAGATAATGAATAAGCTTAGAGGTAGAAAAGACCAATGCAAGGAAAAGTTTTTCATTATGGGTTTATCAAGTCTCATAATCAATAAGTAACAAACCACCTTCTCTTAATGTTGGTCATCTCGATGTGCAATCATAGCACCTAGAGAATGGTTTCTTATAGAGATGTATAGGTAGAAAGGCTAATTTTCAATAGGTGGAATAAGAATTGATGGGGAAAGGAGATATTTTTTAAGTACATCAAAAGCTTCCTGACAATTTTTATTCCAATGGAAGGAGATATCCTTTTTGAGGAATGGTGAAAGGGTTGGCAATGATCTAATAACTGGGAAATAAAGTGACAAATTGATTGAAGTTTGCCCTATAGGCTACAGAGTTATTTGATATTAGTGGGTTGAGGCATCTCTAAGATTTCTCTAACCTTAGTAGGATCAACCTCGATACCATTGAGAGAAATGATAAAACCTAAGAGCTTACTAGAAAGAACACTAAAGACACATTTCTTAGGGTTTAATCAAATGTTATATTGGAGGAGACAAGTAAATATGGTTTTGATAATTGTCAAGTGGTCTTGACAAAGTTTAGACTTGTTGAGTATGTCATCCATGTAATCTTCCATAATTTTATGTAGGAGATCATGGAAAATGTAAGTCATAACGCATTGGTAGGTTACACCAGTGTTATTTAGGCTAAAAGGCATGACTCAGTAGCAGAAAGTCCCCCATGGGGTAATTAAGTTTGTCTTGTGCTAATCCTCAGGAGCAACTAGGATTTGATTAAATCCAAAGAATCCATCCATAAGTGATAACATCTCATGTCTAGTTATCAGATCAACAAGTTGGTCGATACATGGCAATGGGAAGTTGTCTTTTAGATAATTGAGGTTTAAATCATGATAGTTGATGCGAATGTGGATTCTCTCAGTCACTTTTGTGATAGGAAAAATATTGGAAATCCATTTTGGGTAGTTAATGGGTTGGATAAAGTTAACAAAAAAGAGGTATTGGAGCTATTCTTTGACAAGGAGATAAATATGAGGATGCATCTTTTGAAGATTTTACTTAACAAGTTTAGCATCTTAATTAGTGATAATGTTATGGGTGATAATAGAGGGGTTAATACCAGGCATATCATTTTAAGACCAAGCAAAGGCTTTGTTGTGGTTATTAAGAAATGTGGCATAATTAGCTTGCTCAAAGGAATCTAAAGATTGGCCAATCTTGAGGACATGAGGGTTATCATGAGAGGGTAGGTTGATGTCAATGGTTAATTCATTTAACATAGCTTGAATTTTAGATGGGAGTGATTGTTGGATATAAGAATCATTTACACCCATGTAGGTGAGGATTGCACCATCATCTTGACATTGGACAGTGTTAATAGTGGGAGAGACATCATCAATTATTTCAAGATGAATGAGAGGAAGGGACCTTGTTTCTTTAACTTGATGATAGATGAGAGGCCCCAAATGGATGATATTTATTGAAAAACATTAAGAGGTATATATACCTCTAATTCAGTAGGTGATGGTGGAGAAGGTGGAGAAGGAGGGACTAGTTATTTGATAATTGGTACATGGGAATTCTTAATGAGTTTAGTTGGTTCATCATATCCCACTCCATGCCTCTTTTTGGCATTTTCAATGGTGTTGCTAGTAGGATATTCAATAAGCATATGGAAACCTTGTTCATAATGACCTAAACCAAGTTTTTTCCAAGCACACCTATAGAGATAGGTGTGAGCGAATATAGGGTTACTTAGGAAAGAGAGGTCATAGGTAAATGGTTGTGGTGAAGAAGATAGATTGTTGGCAGTGGGTAAAATTAGTTCAAAGGTTAGGGGTCTCATAAGGGATCACCATCCCAATAAGAGAATCATAATTTGGGTGCATGTGAAGCCTTCCATACTATTGTGGAGTATAGGACATGTCAAGCATCAACAAATGATATTCATCAAGTGATAAATGTTGAAAAGTCTCCTCCATGAGATATTTGTCAAGAATTTGTGTTGACAGTATTTGAGTAACCATAGGAGTGGAACTTGTATAAGATTCAAAATTATCATGAGGAGAAGATGACATTTTCAATGGAATGAGAACATGATTGGGACTACATGTCATGTTGCATGTTTTAAATAGAGGTGGGTCAGCAAGTATAACATGTACTTATCCATCATGTTGAAACTTGACATAGTGGTGAAAAGTTGAGGGTACACATGCCATATCATGTATCTAAGGTCATCCAAGTAGTATGTTATATTGGAGCTCTCCTTCCACAACATATAAGAGCTCAGGAATAGTGTGGGGACCTACGTGGATATGTAAGACAATAGTGCCCTTTATAGTCTTTATAGTATCATTAAAGGAGTGGAGTATGGCATCAATTTGAGACATGAAATTATCAAGAAGGGATAGATTTTTTTAAGAATGGGTATAAATAATATTAATGATAGTTCCCCCATCAATAATAACTCTCTTGATATGAGTTTGATCAATATATGTGGTAATAAAAAGGGCATAATCTTGATCTTCAAGATGTTGAAGTGGAATTTCTGAATCACTGAAAGAAATTGAGACAAAATTAAGGGAGCCAACCAAGCTATAAGAGGTTAGGGATCATTTGATTTTACCTTAATCACTTGAAAGGCACTAATCAAAGCTTGATGATGTTGGGATGAATTTTGGATTAACCCATATAAAGACATTTTCACAAGAATTTGGTGAAGTTGTTTCACTATTGAGATTTGAATAACATCTGAAGATGTTGTTTTAGGAACACCCTAGATGGAAATCTTAGGATTAGGAGGTGGAGCATCTTTGGTGAAGGGATGATCATGTGGCCACATTAGCTATGTTGATTTGAAATTTTGGTGAAGGAGGTGGTAGAGGGGTTATGACAACATCTTTAGGTTTGAATTTAGGTGGAATGGTAGGAGGCACTATGGATACCAAAAGTGGAATAACAGGAAGGTTAACATGAGTATCATCAAAGAGAGTGTTGACATCAAAGTGTTTTTGAATGAATACTGTGAGGGCTTTACAACTCTTAGCATTATGTCCAAGTGAATGATGATATAAATGCACTTGTGTATCATTAAACCAAGATGGCTTCATTTCAAAAAGACTATAAGGCTTAATGGGAGGAAGATTTATTATAGAAGATCACAATAACTAATGTAGGAAAAATCTTTGAGAGCCTGCAAGTGGGCTCATACTTGTTGTGTTAATAGGAGTGGACACCTCCTTTTGTTTAGATGTTGGAAAGGTAATTTTACATGGTGCCTTGTTTGGTGATGACAAATTTACATGTTTTTCTATCACTTTTTTAGTGTCAGATGTGAGAGTTCTACCAAATGGAAAAGTTAGGAGTGGAGGTAGCTTAACATTTTGTTTTGCTTGGTTAGGCAATATTCCAACTATGGTAGATGGGTGTGGTCCCAAAATGAATGGTAAAGTTGAGGGTTAAAGAAGGGATCGGTGAGATCTAGGGAGATTAACATTTTTTTAATTTAAGCCATGAAACTCCAGCTTGTGGTTGAGGAGTTAAATCTAATTTCACCTATGGATGAATTAAATTAGAGATGGGGCATACACCTAAGGGTCTAATCTACTTTAAAGTAGTAGATTCCTATGAGGGTGAGGGTTTTGACATAGATGGCTAAATTTCAAGTGATTTTGGTGAAGAAGCTATAGCTTTCTCAAAGACCTTAGGGTAAAAGGTAGTGAGAGGGTTGGCGGTAAAGGTTGAAATTCATTGTGTTGGATAAGGAGTTTTTAGATGATCCCAAAATGTTGCATGATCTAGCTTCATGGATTCAATAAATTCTATACTTTTCACCAAACATGAGAAGGGTTTAGATAAAGTTTATGTAAGCTTTATGTTTGTGTTTTTTAATGACTGAGGTGTTTGGGAAAGATTAAAATTATTGGTTTCTACTACTTTAGGCCAAAGATGAGAAAGAACCGCAATGGGGTCCTCTTCAATAGAGATGAGAAAAGAGACATGGTCTACCATGGGTGGAGGGGAGGTAGGCGAAGAAGGTTCCTTAAGAGGGTAAAGCATAGATATTATGGCTCCCTCATCATGTGGGTGAGGCATGGGTAAAGTATGATCCTCTTTAGGTAAAAGAAGGGTTAAGAGTGGGAGAATTGGAGTAGGCACAATAGGTCTCTCATCTATTATGGGAGTAGATAATACTGACTCCTCTAAGTGAAAAGGTGGAGTGGGTGGGTACTACTCTCTATAGGTGGAGGAGAGGTAGGTGAAGAAGGTTCCTCAAGAGGGTATAATGTAGGAATGATGTTCCCTTCAACATGTGGTTGAAGAATGGGTAGGGTGTGATCTTCAAGTGGTAAGAGGATAGGTAATATTGGTGCAAATGGAAATGGCATTACAAGGTCCTCTGATGGAAAAAGAAGTGGTAAATAAGGCTCTTCCTCTCAAGGGAGTGGAATGGGTGAAATAGGCTCTTCTACCTAAAGAGGGAGAATGGGAAAAATAGATGCCACTGAATTTAGGGGAGAAGTCGATGAAATTGATGTCTCCTATTGAGGGGAAGGTTGAACTATAGGTAAAGGAAAGACCATATTAACCATATGGATATTATGATCACCTGAGTTAGTTGTGGACTAGATAATATTTTGATTTGGTGAATGGTTAAGAAAAGGGTGTTTGAACACATCTATAATTTGATTACAAGGGGGCATTAGGATTATCTAAGATGAGATCACGTCTATCAATCATATCTTGAACAATGTTCTTGAGTGTCTTATAGTTATTAGAATTATGACCTTTAACTTGATGATAAGCGCAAAACTCATCTTCCTTATACCAAGTTGGGATAGGATGGGAAGGGCAAAACTATATAGGAGGTTTGATCTGAGGAAGGGTTATGACACCTTGTTCCAATAGTTTTTCTAAGATGGATGTATATGACTTCCCAATGGGAATGTATTGTCTTTGTTCATACCATTGTTGGAATTGCTTGGTTGGATTTTGGGAAGTTGAGGAATTCGATTGGTTTGTGCTTTTGGAAGAATTTGACTTAATGAATATCATGTTGGTGAAGCCTTTAGCTTTTTGTTTATAGGGATAATTTTTAGAGGAGGAGTCACTTTATTTGGAATTGGGATTCTTACTGTGCAACTTGACATTGCCTTCATCTATAGTATGAACCTTGAGTTTCCATATAATTGTAAAGGTCTCATCAAATGTATAGAAAGTTTGAACTCGGAGTGTGGATGAGATGTGCTTAGAACATGCCCTTGAGAAGATCTCAATAATCTCTAGTTGGGGTAAGGAGAAGGATATTTGATTGATCAAGCTCTCTAATGAGTGATAAAAATTTTAATAGACTCATCATCAAATTATCCAATAGAATAAAGGTCTGTTATAGAAACCTTCTTAGAAATGTTAATAGAAAAATGGTCTAGGAATATTTGTGTGAGTTGGGTGAATGAGAAAAGGGAGTGTTGAGGTATAGAGCTATACCAACCCAAGGAAGCACCTGAAAGAGACATAGGTAAAGTGTGAAGTAGTAATGCATCATCATGCCCTATTAAATAAAAAGCATGTCTAAATGCTCAAAAGTGTTATTGTGGGTCCTCTTTAATCTAGAAATGAGTAAATTTAGGGAGTTCACATTGGCTTGGATAAGGGTGAATAGGCATAGAAAGATGGATTGGTTCATTTCATATCTAATCATAAGATAACACATTCTTTGAACTAGAAACAAATGTCTCTAGATTAGACATCTTATCCATCAACATCTTATTGAGGTCTAGAAAGGGATTAGTTTGGGGAATACCTCCTAAGTTATAGGGAACTTGATAGGAAGTAGAGGGATTGTATGACATAGCTTTCTGAGGTTGTGTTGGAGCAATATAAGGATAATGAGTCATAATCTAGGGTGCAGAAAGAAAAGGGGCTTGTCCCATTGGGTTGGAGACTATGCCTTAGTTGGTTGTTGTTATTATAGGTTAGATTATTAGAATGGTTAGACTAAATGAAAGGTGAGTCATAACTTGTTTAATTATAGGCATGAGGGTAGATGGAATAGGTACCACTAAATTTTGGAATGGGGTGTGACTTGACTGAGCTAGTTGTGGTTGTGAAAGCAGGGAAGTCACACCAGGGTTTAGGTGGGATTGGGCAGTTGGAGATGCTACACTCTGGAGATTATTTATAGTTGAGTTACTCATCAAATTAGTGGTTTGGGTAACCATGGGGAAAATAGTGGATGCAAATAAAACTGAGGTTGTCTCCATTAGATAGGTTTTCATACCATAGATTGGGTCACCCAAAAAATTACAGGTTTGGCTCATAGCAAGGTAATGTTGAAGGGTTGCCACATTATGATCAAGAAATTTAAAAAAATATTGATCTTCCTCAAGCACAATGGGAATTTGATTAGGATTGGGAGTATGCTCTATATCTAAAGTATGCTCCATGATAGAATCAAAAGTGAGAGGGGAAGGTGGAAGTGGTTGCCAGCTTGCATGATTGGCAAGAATTTTTGCTTTAGCTCATGTCAATACTATGCAAGAGGAAGTATAAATAGTCTTACTACCATGTATTAGAACTGGAATAAGTAAAAACCAAGTTTGAGTATAGGTAAGTGGGTTATTTCAGCTTGTTATTTGGATCAAATGAAATTACATAGTCACTAATGTCAGTCACTTGACTGATGTTGGTAGAAAATTTTTATCGATGTCAGTCACTGTGATATCCTGAGAGATGGAAAAACTAATATTTTAAGAAACTAGAAGTTAAAACTAGGTAGAACAATGGATGTAAGAGGTTTGTGTAAGAAGGAAGAACACTCAAGAAACCTAAGATAATAGGTTATACAAATTGAGTATTAGAAATAGTATTGATATTATGAATCAATAGGAAAACATCTTTACTAACTCCAAAATATAGAAGATAATAAAAAAGTAGAAAAAGAACATACATATAGCAACTATTAAGTCCTAGAGATTAATTTTTAATCTCATGTTGGCTTATGCCTTAATTAGATAGTGAGAAGAGAATTTGGTTATCAAAGGTACTAGAAAGCAATCTAGAGTTGGTTTTAAGTTAGTTTTAGTGATCAAGAGGAAATCCATCTTAAACCAGGTACATGGCTTGTTATAGGAGCTTTCTCTCCACACTTCATAAACCTAGATCTAAGCCAAGCTGTTTATCCAAAATATACCTTCTATCTAGAGTTTATACTCCACCAGAGAATGGAGTGGGTTCTCCCCTTGGTGGTGAAATATAAATAGGATAGCTAGGTAGGGTAAGGTGATCCACCATGTGATGAAATCCTGATGGGCCTTTTCTTAGGTGAGTTTAGATGTTTTTTTATGTGAATGTGATTTGGTTGTGTAACATAAGTGCACTAAAATTTATTCAAAATGCTTGTAATTAACTAGGTGAGTTAATATGAAACAAGCAAACTATGAAATGTAGTAAGTTTTAAACCCAAATCTTAAATTTTTAGATTCAAATGAAAATAGAGATGAAATAGAAAAAGAGTATGAAATTAACTATCTTAATGTGCATGCAAGAAGAAATAAAGAAGATATTCTTTTTTTTTTTTGTAAAAGAAAATGACAAATTGCTTTTAGAGGCAAAGAGAAAAGAAAGAAAATTTTAGTTTAATGCTTTTAAATAGAAAATAAAATATTGAATTTTTTTGTTTTAAGAGAAGAGAGAAAGAGGAAGTGCAAGAAATGAAAATTTCACTATAATTCACCTATATGAATGCTTAAAATAAGAAATGAACCCAAGGAAAACTCTAGGGTCTCACCGGGCATGCCAGAAATGTTTTGCTAAATTTTATCTATTTCAAATATAAAGGAAAATAGAAAAGAATGATGGGGATAAGTGATTAGAATGAACCTAGATTGGTTTATGAATTGTATCCAAATTTTGTGAGCACTCCTCTTTGGTTGGAGAGGACTACCTGCAAGTAAGAAAGTACTACCACAAGATGTTTATTAGTAGTTGAATGAGTGGGCTGCTAAGCTACATGCTTGTTCTAGGAAGTGTGAAACTTTCTTAGAGATGGCAGTCCACTTTTGAGAGACAAAAGAGTAATGAATAACTAAAAAAGAGGTAAAGAGAGAGAGAGAAAGAGAGATAATATTACCATTATTAACAATCTAAATGCAACACAGAGTGATAAGGTACAGGTGGTGTATTTTGTTTGTGTTTTAGAAGTTGTTTGGGTAGGTTTTGGAAAGGTTAGGGAATCCATAGTTATCAATGCCAATAGGGGAGTGATCAATATCAGTTATACTACCAAGGTTGGTAGTGAAGGTGATCGATGTTGGTTAGGATGTCGAGGTTAGTATGTGTAATAAATATTTGGGAACATGTAAAAGGCTTTTTCAGGTCTAGAAAATGGTTTTTAATCTGGCTTGGGAGGTTGCAGAAAGTTATAAAAGAGAGAGAGAGAGAGAGAGAGAGAGAGTATAGTTTGGGTAGATCTAGTCAAAGGTTTTGTGTGGCAGGTTAAGGGGAAAAATACAAGGAAGCTTTGTAACTCCCACATGGGGGTTCGGTTAGAAGTGTGTAAAGCAATGCATAGTAGATATAAAGTGATAATAGAATAAATGTTTAAAATACTTACAGAATAAGTGATGTACTTAGCTGTGGTTACTGAATGATAAGTGCCAGATTGATGATCCCTATCAAGGAGTCTGAACCTGAATGCCTGAACAAAGAGAAAAAGTGGGTGTTATTGGTCCTCAAGATCTTAATTCCTAATCATGATTGACTTATGCAAGATGACAATAAGCTAAGATGTCAAAAATAGAATGTTGAGAGATTGAATGTAAGTAAGAATGAATTTTCTTAATTTCTACTGACCTAAACTTTAGGTTTGAGTTTGGCTTATATTATCAATGTTGGTGATTCTATTGACATCGATCATGGGTTGATCGATGTCAATGGCCCCAGAATAGGTAAACCTTATTATTTTTGGCTTGTTTTCTATTTTTCTTCATGCCAAGTGTGACAACCATTACAAAATAGTAAAAATAAGAGGTTAAGAAGGAGGTAGTTGATTAGGAATTTAGTTTAGAAATGGGAATAAGTCTTGGGTAGTTAGGATGAGGGGACTAGGTCTTGAGGTGACTCATCAGGTGAGAATTAGTCATAGGTCAAGGTGGATAGGTAAGGTGGAAATAGGGGTTTTTCATTAACCTAATTAAGTATTTTAAATTAATTACATGTGTGAAGGGTAAAAGCATGGGTTAGGGAAGTTAATTTTTAGTATTAAAAAATAGGTTAAAATGGATTTTGGCATAGGGAGTTATGCATGTGTGTGTGACATAATTTTAGGGTCTACACAAATCAATTACACTTAATAGAGATATGTAGCTACCTTTGATATGGCTCTGTTAGTTATAAAAAAGGGACTTGAATGTAAAGTAGACATGAGTTGGACTAAATACATTAAAAGGGGCAAGTGTTGCTAGTTAGTCTCCATAGAGGGAAAAATAGGCCTTTTATACCTAATATAGATCAAGATAATCTATGCAATCTATAGACTTACATCGACATAAATGGATATAGGAAAATCAATGTCCTTAGATTGGTTTTCCATCTATAGAAAATATTTGGCCTAGGTTTCAAACTAGGAGATAGTGTATGTAATTAATGGAGAGGTTATCATCCTTTGACATGGTCATCATATTCAATAGGAAGTTTTTCAATGCAGAAGTAGCATGGCTCACACTAGATTTAAAGTTATGGGTAATTTGTCCTTATACGTGCAAGATAAGTAAAAGATGGCATGGGGAAGATAAATGAAAAGTAAGTGATTAGAAAAGGTAGCTTGAGTATTAAAGGCATTCTTGGAGAAGTTCTTGTCTGCTAGCATGTTTTTTTATCAATGAGGAAGCTTGAAGTTATTAGGAAAAATAAACTTTCATTTATATAAAGCAAAACAGTGCCCTCATTGGTCAAAAGATGGTGTATCATTCATTATAGTAAGGTAACAGCTTAGTTGTCATGTATCGAATAGGTTCCCCTTTTCCTTTCTCTCTCCCCCTTTTTTCTCATCCCTTTCTACTAAATATAGAGGCTTTTGAGCCAAAAAAATATATCCCTTGATTAGTGATAGACTTACTCTATCAATATCACCTTGTAACACTCTCTTGAATCAATAAGATAAACTTTTTGATTCTAGTTTGGAGTGAAGTGTGAATTATTGGGGTTTTAACTTGTAGAATGTATGTCTCTTTTCATCATCTATGAATATTCCATGCACCTTTACTCAATTACTTTGGTTCCTTGTAGGTTGTGTGAAGTGTTAGAATTTGGTTCCTTTTTGAAGTGTCACAATTTTATAGTATCTCATACAGACTTATTTCTTTTTGTCCTTCACATTTCAGGGTTTTCCTTCAACCTCCATACAAAATACTTATGCTTGTGGTCTTGAGATAGGATCAGATTATTATATGTCTTGATTAAATTTAGTAGTAGTCATTAAGGCTTCCAAACTAAAATTGGATCATTCCATATTTGGTGCATCACCATCCTTAGCTTAAATTTCCCTTTCATGTTATCTTTCTCTCCCTTTTCCTTGGTCAATGGTAGGTTTTAGTGTGGGAAACAAGCCAAAGTGAAGCATATAAGGAGATAGCCTCATTATAAATCCTAGAGGTTCAACCTCACTATAGGATACTCATACCCTGATGTTATTCTAATATTGTAACTGGGAGTGAGAGAGCCTAAAAAACTCTCCCACAAAGGTGAAATTCTAGCCTACAACAAGATGCTTAGAGTGAAATACCATGATTCATATTCCCTAGAAAGAATAATCTCTACTATTGATCCTCCTAGAGAATCTCATATTTGGAATTTTATGTTAAAGTGTAGATCAGTGATAGGGAAGCATGTTTTATGGATAGTGAATAATGGTAGAAAGGCAGATTTTTAGTTGGACTCCTAGAATGGCCATCGGCCCTTGGTAGAAGCCTTTGTAAATATCTTGATAAAAGCTTATTTGGAAAATTAGTGGAGTAGTTTAGTGAGGGATTATGTAATTTAGGTTTTGACTTCCAGTAATATTGTCAGTAGTTAGAAAAGTTTACAAGAGTTGTCGGTTCCACAAGAAGAAATTATTTCTTTAGAATATTCTCTCAAATTAAGGAAAATCTTTCTTAAAAATAAAGAGGATAAAATTCATTATATTGGTTCTAAGATAGGTATCTACTCTGTTAGATTAGGTTATCAGATGGTGAAAGTGAAATGTGATGCTTTAAGTTGGGCTAGTTTCCTATGTTGGAGTAAAGAGGGCTAGCAAAAAGTGGGGGTATTTTCCTAGCTAGTGATCCATGGGTGAATTTTGACACAAGATCATCTGAGAAAAATTGGGTTTGTTGGCCCTTATAGATGTAGTCTTTGTAAACAAGGATCAAATTATAATCATTTTTTTAGAATGATTGTAATTTGATCCTTCAAAAAATTCTAGGTTAGGCCAAATTACATCTAGGATATTTGTAATCTTCTAAAATTTTGCCCTTAGGCTAGACAAAGCAAGAATATGCACCTATGGATCTTCTTCAATTTTTAGAAAGGAGATTCCACAATCCAAAGCCATATTAACCCCTGTTGTTAGAGCTTGAGCTTTGGATTCATTATTAGCATCATCTAGAAGTTTAAGGGAAATGGATCTAATTAGTGAACCACTATAGTCTTTTATAACACACCATGCCCTTGAGGCATTTGGATTGCCTCTACAAATTCCATCAAAGTTCAATTTAAACCATCTAGATTTTAGAGGAATTCTAGTTGCATCCTTCCTATTTTTCATATTTTTCTTATCAACTATTGACCCTTAAATGGGAAGAATTTTAATGAATTTCCAATCAGCACACATTTTCATATCCCATTACAAAATCATACCCTTCTTTCTAACAAGTTGTGAAGACACTACTTCTGAAATGGACATCTCTATATCTCGTAGGATAGAAAAAAGTGATCGCTCTTTATCTTCAAAGATATGAGCATTATTTTCTTTCCATATTAACTAAATAATAATTTTTGGGCTACATCTCCATAGGCTATACAAGGCATTCTTTACTTCTCCAATAGGCCAAGATGCAAATGTTATATAAAGAGATTCTGAACAAGCCCATCTCAAATTAAACTTGTTACAAAACTAGACACAATACCATCATGTAAATGAATAATTAAACAACAAATGGTTAGTCATATCTTATTCTTGTTTACAAAGACTACATTTATAAGGGCCAACAAACCCAATTTTTCTCAAATGATCTTGTGTCAAAATTCACCCATGGATCACTAGCTAGGAAAATACCCCCACTTTTTGCTAGCCCTCTTTACTCCAACATAGGAAACTAGCCCAATTTAAAGCATCATTTTTCACTTTCACCATCTGATAACCTAATCTAAAAAAGTAGAGACCTACCGTAGAACCAATATAATGAATTTTATCCTCTTTATTTTTAATAAAGATTTTCCTTAATTTGAGAGAAGATTCTAAAGAAACAATTTCTTCTTGTGGAACCGACAACTCTTGTAAACTTTTCTAGCTACTGACAATATTACTGGAAGTCAGAACCTAAATTACATAATCCCTCACTAAACTACTCCACTAATTTTCCAAATAAGCTAACCTAGAAGTTTTTGAAGGATCAAATTACAATCATTGTTTTAGAGAGAGCAATAAAGTTGCAAATTTTTTGGCTAATGAGGCTATAGACTAGTGTGAGGAAGAAAGGTTGGATAATGTTAGCAACATATGAGTAAGTTGTAGGATTTTTGAGCAGATTAAATTCTAACAATTTATATCAATATTATAAATGCTTTTTTAAAATCATTTTATATTGTTGATATTTTGGATGGTTTTTTTATGTTGTTTTGATTTAGTTTTTTAATTTAAAAAAAAAAACAAAAATCATTATCAAATCTAAATCTTAATTTTAGATTGCAAGGATAGAGTGTACATTGGGTGGTAGCATCTTTTAGGTTCCATGGATGACATCAAGTTGCACATGTGGGATGATGTTTTGATGGCATCAACTTCCCAAGAATTAAGTGATAGGATGGGCCGCTCCCTCTCATTATGGATTTTTTTGTTTTGTGGAATGGGAATTTATTGGTAGGCAACATCAAGCATGAGGCATTCTAGATAGATGGTTGCATTGGATTTCATGTTTGCTATGGAGTCCTAGCATTTGGAGCTTTGGTGTAATGGATTGGTTCAGCTTGGAATCAACTAGTTGGCCTCTAGCCTTTGGATGAGCCAAGATCCATGAAATGGGTTTTGTTAGGTCTATGTTAAGAACATGTTTGTCCAATGTTTTTTGGGTCCTTCTTTAGAGGTGGTAGAAACATTAGAATAGGTTCAGGGTGTGGATTTTTTGGCACAAAGTAGGAGATTTAGAATAATTTCCGACCTAGCTTCACTTTTCATAATAAATATATGCTTGATAATGTCAAATAGGGATCAAGTTATAGAAATGATTAAGTTTTTTGTGTGGCCTATGTATAGATTTGAGTTGGTGGAGGAATTAGATATCCTTCCATTAAAATCTTTTCTAATGCTACATTTTTCTGAGAGGGATTTATTTAGTTTCATTCCTTTGGCTATGTTTCAATAATTGGAGCTTCATTTCTTGGATCTAGTGTATTTTTTGAAAGAAGTTGAGGTGGCTTGTGTGGTGGAAATGGATGTTTTAGAGAAATAGGGAGTAATTATGTTGGTCATCAAAGACTTGCTTAAGCCCATTTTAGGGATTGAAGAATGGATGGCACTTAGGTGTACACCAAATAGGGTCAAGGCCATCAAATGGCTAGGAAAAGGTGTGGTACAAGGATCATTTAAAGCTCCTCCATGGTGGAAGGGTAAGCAATAGTAGTGTTGGTAGGATCTAGGGTGAGTTCTAAAAAGGTTGGTTTTTTTTGCTATCAAGCAGCTTGAAGGTGAGTTAGTAAACAAGAATCTAATAAATTTTATAAGAGTGAAGGATAGTAAAAATCATGATATGGTGGCTGATAGTATTGGCAGGTGAGGATAGGCATCTACAATGGAGAATGTGTTTCTCAGTCAAGGAAAAATGATTGAGTTGGTTATTTTAGAGTAAGAAGTAATAAGTCAATTTTTTGTAAATCTTGGTCCTATCTAGTTTTTTAATATCGGTATATGTTTTAAAATATTTATCTTTCAGTATGGTTTTGTTAAAAACCTATTTTGTTTGTCTGGTCTTATGCCTCAACTTGATTATATGCTTAGACAGAGCATTTTAGTTTCTTTTTGAATCTTTTTGTTAAAAGGACCTAAGACCCTCAAAACTCCCAAGTATCGATCCAAAAAAAAGATAACCCCATGGATATAAATAGATATGAAGATAAAAATCATGAGAAAAGATAACACATTCAAATTGTAGTATCTATTTAAGTAAATTAAATCATAAAAAATTACTCAAAATAATACTTCCTTTCATTATCATTCACCATTCACATACAATGTAAAAAATGTACAAGAGCTCAATTAATATGATGTTTGTAACTATTAAATATATAAAAAATACATAATGATTAAATTTTTATCCACAACTCAATACATTTTTAAAACCTAAGCTTGATCTCCACTTCACCTTTAACCTTAAAAACATGTAACTCTACTAGATTTCTAGATATTTCACTAGCAAATGAGAGGTCAAGGGGTCTATTTATAGGTTCCCCATATCTCCTAGATATTTTCCAACTATATTTTAACTATGCTCCATCTATACATTCCACCAAATGTCTATGCATAATCCTATAATTTTCATGCCCAAAACATTGCATAATTGAAACCAACAAAAATAGGATAATGTTTTTTAGAATGTACAAAACACATTATATGAAAATCCATTTCCCATGGGCTAGCCATATACATGGCATGAGAAGTTAAAAGCATTTAAAAAATCACATTTCTAAAAAACATGGGAGAAAATGTGCAAGTGGACACGTGGTTGTTATGAGACCCTGTAGGCCCCACTTGTTCTATCGGTCTATAGGATCTCAAACAATACTAAAACTCTCTAAGTGAACATATAATGATCCATATTCATAAGTTATAAAAGTTAAGTGAAACTAAAAATATGTGTTTTGATCAACCACTAACTTGAATGATTCATCATAACTCTCAACAAGGTTCAAGGGTGATCCAAAGTGATTCTATCTAATCACAAGGCTTAGTTCACACTTGAAGTCACAACTAAATCTAATTTTAAAATATACTTACATTTTGAGGAAAAACTCTTATCAAGGAGAATGAATACTCTTCGTATGACATCATTATGGGTCTAAAGTGTCCTTAACTATCTCCCTAATAATTAAAAACTCCTTTTCAACCATTGGACTCTTTCTAACTAGGCATTTGGATTTGGTCAATGTTGAGAAAACCCTAGAAATACATAAGGATAAAAATAAATGTTTCAAATCACTATTTATGTTTCAATATTATATTTTATAAAATATTAATGAGCTTTTGGAGGATTAATTGTCCATATTCATCATTCTTCTCCTTCCTCAACCTTCGATGACTACCATTAATGGAACCTCCAAGTTTTAAGCATTTTTACATTTTATTTCATTTTGAAAATATATTTCAATACAAGCATGTTTGGGTTATTTTTTTCAAGTATATATATCCTTATAAAGTATCCAGTTGGTTCTAGGCTCTTATAATTTTTGAAAAGGCCTTCAATAGCTTCAATTTCACCAAAATCATTAATGGCAACAAATAAGGTTAAACTAGAAACTAATTTTTATTTTTAGCTACAAGATTTTATTTTAAGTTCAAGTTATAGGGTAGATAAAATTAATTGGGGTTACCTATTGTTTCAACCTATCTATGGATTCTAGAAGCTTACAATTATCAAAAAGATCAAAATGACCTCTCTTCAAAATAAGAGTCATATCTTGAAAAATATGTAGTATATGGCCTTTAAACGTATTCCATGCAGAAGAGGGTGAAAATTTGAGGGGTCCATTTTAGGTCACCCCACCTCCAAGTATTTAGGCTTCTATAAATGGGCACACAAAATGGTTCATGTCTAACAAAATAGTTATGGTTTTAAAATTATTTCCATAGGCTCAAACTTTTATAAAATTATAGTTTAAAAAATATATTAAATAAAAAAATGAATAATTTTATATTAAAAATTGCCATAGTAAGTTCAAATGGTGGTAAAAATTTGTTGACATATCTATAGTTCAAACATGTGTTTGGGTTTATTATGTGACTCATAATCCACATAGTTTCTCATAATCAGTAGGCCTCCATGGTGGTGCTCACATGCACCATCGGTATTCTATGCCATGGCAATCATTATCGTGTATAAATTTAAAAACCTCTAGGGTATTTACTACTCATTACATGATCATATGGGTGATCTCTAGCCTATTTTTTGGGATGCCATACACAAAGGGTCATGTTCCCTTCTAAGGGCCCTATGTAACCTCAAGTTACCCTAAAGGTACCCAAAATTGCAAAAATTATTACAAATGAAATGTAAGCCATAAATTCATGAAATGAAAGGCAACATGTCCAAAAATTTAATATCCCTTTTATGATTTTTCTCTATTATAATTTTTTTTAATAATTTTTTGGATTTAAGCAAGCTAAAATAGATTATAAACAACAACATGCAAACTAAAACTCTAAATCTAATAACAATCCAAATGTAATATTTATTCAAGGAGATGATTATAAATTTAAATTTGATTACAACAAACCCTTACTACAAAATTCTCACAATAAATGAATAAACTCAATAATAAATACCAATCAATGTCTAGCAGTATAGAAAAAGGTAAACAGTCCCCAACTGGTATGTCATGTTGTAATATAATTTTATAGATGTACAAGAATCTATTTTAGAGTGTGACACTAGTTAGAACATCCATAGTGGTCACAAGGAGGTAGAAAGGAAAATTATTGATAGTAAACACAACAAGGATGGCATATAACAATCCTTGGTTCTAATCAATACCAAGCATAGATATGGAGTGGACACCCTCCAAATAGCCACACAGGTCTATGATAACCCAATCAAGATAACATCAGCTACTAAAGGTTTCAATAACAAAAACATCCACCTGAACCCAAAAGTAGTAGTCTAGAAAATAATTCAAACCCTCACAAGGGTTGGAAAATGATGGTAATCCTCAATCACACTAAAACTAGAATTTAATCCTATTTTCCAAGCATAATTATGATTCTTGTATGGAATCGCCTTTATAGGTTAGAGCATTTTCATCCTCCACACAAATATATGAATGGTTTTTCATCCTCATATGAAAATATTTAACATAATGGCTAAAGCTTTAGATTAGGGTTTGATTGTCAAAGATGAATAATGAATCATCACTTTTTTATCCCAACTTCTCATTTTATAATTTCTCTTTTCCAATTCCACACTAAAAGTATTTTAATATGCTCTTAATAAAATGTCACTTTTCATCCACTTAATGATAATTAATTTTATCCCTCATAATAAATAATAAAACACATAAGTTTCCTTTTCATGTTGTAAAAAAATTGAATTAGGACAACTTAAAATATTATCATTAATTTATGTTCTTAACTTTATCCCTTAGCCTATGAGAAATAATAAATATTCTAAATTTAATGATTGACTTAATTCTAAAAATGAAACATGATAGTTTTCCCTTCCCAGAATTATTTTCCCTTAAGCAATTACATATTAAGATGCTCAAGGATCTTTTCATCTTCACATGTTTCATCTTATATTAGGAGATCTTTCCAATGCGCCAAATATTTTGTTATGCTCATGTTCCTCAATTCCTTCTCTCTGACATCAATAATTTATTTTGGAATTGTTATAGCTTGGAATTTCACCCCGATGGGAGAGTTTTTAAGGCTCTCCCACTTCCATCTATAAGCATGGGAACAACCTCAGGATGTGGGTGTCCTATAGTGAGATTGAGCCTCTAATATTTTTAAAGAGGCTAGATCCTCTCGGTATATCACCTAAAACTAATGTTGAAATGAAAATTCATGGGGAAAAGGGTTATAAAGAGGGAAAAGGGCTCCTAAGAAGGCTAACTAGGTGATGCACCAATTTAAAATGGGAAACTCCCATAAGCTTGAACCCACACTAATTATGTAGAGGACAATATTAGATTACACAACCTCAAGATCAAGTTGGTTGTATAAATATTTCATGGAGGAGTTTCAGGGAAGTGATGAATGCAAATAAAGAGGAGTTATAAGACTCACTAAAATTTCACATTAATGGTGGAAAGAACACTCAACCAGACCTACAAAAAACATAGAAAAATCCTTAAACAAGGTCAGAAAGGAGGACCATGGACAAGGAAGACTCTCCTTCATGTGATGTCATAGTACATAGCTCAACAGACACAAGTCCAAGGCAAGAGATAGGCAAAGAAAAATCCTTTACTGCATAAGAGGTGGTTCTTATAAATGCTTGGTAGGTTTGATCCTAACTAGCTGAGCATATCTTATGATATCTCTAAGAGCATCATGTCTCCTAGGAAGATAAAAAAATATAAAAAATTGGGAACCATTACAAAGGCAAGTCATGTGATATATATAAATAATGGGAAGAGAGAAAGAGAGCTGCATATAAAGAGAGAATAAGTTGATGATCATCATTATTATCATCCTTCTTTATCATAAAATGTGTCACCTAGGATCATCATACAACCTCCTTGAGCCACTCCCACATTCAAGTCTCTTTTGGTGGAGCTAAGAGAAGTTGCATTATGGGTAGCTAAATGTCTATTCCTGGCATGACTACATTTATCTTTGTATTTAAACAGCGTGGCATCTTTCACTTTTGCATGTCTTGTTTGAAGAAGGACATGAGTCTCCATGTTTGAGAGTTCAAACTGACCCATGTTATTCCTATGTTTAGATGGTTATTTGTTAGGAGAAAACCATATTGAAGGATGAGAGCCTTCATAAATTTCTAGCTACTAGCCATTTGGACTCTCTCATGCTCATTGGTCATCCTTGTGCCACTTGTCCTTACTGATTGGCCCTTTTTGCTCTAACTTATGCCATATGGTAGCCTTTCATTCATTGCATCATGACTCTCATGTTGTTGGACCAACCTTAATTCAATCACTCAAATAATCTTGATTTACTCTATGTAGAGTGATTCAGGTTCTTTGATCTCTCCAACTTTAGACATTTTGCCTTGGCTTGTCTTTTTGAGAACCTACGAAGCACTTCTAATACCAAATCAGGCTTTTGATGTCTCATTACTTATTTTGGGTTTTTGACTGCTCATAACTCATGAATTAATTAAGTAGTGCTCCTTGGAGAACCCAAAATACACTACCTAGACCAAATTGGGCTTTTGATGTCTCATTACTTATTTTAGGTTTCTGACTGCTCACAAATTATGAATTAATTAAGTAGTGCTCCTTGGAGAATCTGAAATACACTACCCAGACCAAATCAAGCTTTCCAATCCCCACTACTTACTTACTTTAGACTTATCATTATTGATTACTCATGAAGTGAAATAAGTTATGCTACCCAAGAAACTTGAAGTTGTCTCCTTTGGAAAACCCAAAGACTTCCCAATGAGATAACCTAAAGCCTTGTGTTCAAGACCATTTCAGATCTTTAACACTTTGTTACTTACTACTTTAGAGCTTTGTTACATATGTCATAGGATACCAAAAGTCTAAATCAATCTAAAGACTTGTCATTTCCTACTTGAAAGTATATCTTCTCATACTTAGGCAAAAATTGGTATGTGGGCCAAAAAAAAGGCCAACATTTTTGGTGACTCGTAGGGAAGTATGTCTACTATGCTTGAAGAACCCAACCATTTTATTTATCTAGTCCATTGGGTATGGAGTTTCTACTTTGGTTCAACAAATCTAACCCTTTCTAGAACCTCCTCTTGAAGCAACAAGGAAAAACAAAACAAAGAGCCCAAGGCACTTATTGAAAAGAAACTAACCTAAAATGAAAACAAGGACAACAAACAAATGTGTTTGAAATAGCACTTAAAATAATTAGAACAAAACTAATCCTAATATATACATCCTAAAAATATGTACCCCTTTCCTCCTGGATCAAAAATAAAGCTTGATACTTCCCTTGTCTTACGAGACAAAGGATTGAACAAGGCATGCAAATTATTGAACCTTGGCCTTGACACTTACTTCTTCTTCATTTTAACTATCAGCTTCTCCATCACCATGTTCAATGAAAACCAAGTAGCTCCAAAAATGTCATCTATGTGAATCCAACGGGTCTCAAGATGTTTGAATGGCTCTTTAACTATAGCCTCCAATGGTGGTTCAACCAAGCAAACCCCTTTGATTTCTATGTCCTCCTCAATAAGACTTAATTTGTTCATTATCTCATGTTTTTTAGGCTCATCAGGGAGTTGATAGTCTATTTCAAAGATCTAAAACAAGTCCATATTTGCAATGAATTCTTGAGGTGGCAGAGTTGGAAGACTGTCCACTCCATCCCATTTGATCCACTTGAAAAATATGCTCTCTTTGGCTGCAACTAGACCATATTTACCTTGGAGAATAACATAACCAAGTCTCAAAATCTCAAATGAGCCTCTCAACTGATTGGGAACCTCTGGCTGCTCCACAAGTTCATTAGTTTGATCATCTACTTCATGTATTTCCTCATCCTCTTCATCATGTGGTAGCTCATTCAAGGAAATGATAGCCTTGATCCCCTTATTCTCCATATAAAGTGGTAGTTTTACATCCTCAATAGTGAAGTCCACTTCATGTAAAACTGTAAAAGAATATTTAATATGTTCTCCTTCATTCAAGAAGGCTACGTTGATATTTTTTTGACTAAGGGGGGACCCTATGGTGATTTCTTCCTTGTATCTGCTCATGACATCCTCTTCCTTAGCCTCTTTGTATGCATCTCCCATAGGTTCCTGATTTGGTTCTTGAAGCTACTCTACTTGGATCACCTTCACCTCCTCTTCCTTCTTCTCTTGAATTGGCTGAATTGATTTCTAAGATGGAAATGTGCAGGGACAACCACCTTTTCTTCCTTATTCTTTGTTTCATGAATGACTCTCCATGAAGGAAAGGCTCTAAGATTTTGAGGGGAGAGGAGTGGATGATACAAGGCTTCTTGACTGACTTTAGGAATCACCACCTCATTCTTCTACCCAATGCTTTGAATTATTTTCCAAGATGGAAAATATAAAGGCTCTTGAGGAGGGAGGGATGGGGGTTAAAATACCTTTAATCTACTTGGCTACATGACTTGGCTCCAAGATGGGAAAGGTATGGGTTCTAACTTCATCTATTGATTATGCCTTTCTTCTTCTCTCCTTGCCTTCAGTTCCAACTCTCTGATTTGCTTTTCTATATTCCCTTGAAATAGATACTCCTTAAGGTGATCAAGATAAAAAGAAGGCTCTTGAAGAGGGATGAAGTTTTAGACCCAAACAGTAGGTTATTCCAAAATAGGCACTTCATTTTCTTGATAGCCTCCTTGGATGGATTTCAAATAGGGAAAAGACTACAAAACATATGAAAAACTTGGAAGATTCGAAGGATCACTTAAAATGGTCACTTGAGGAGGAATGGGTGACACATAAGAAGTTTTTGGAGGTGCATATGTAGGCACAAAAGGTTGGCAAGGTTGGCCCTATTATTCCTCAAGTCATTCCAGTTTGTCCTCAATGCTCTGAATGTAACCACATAAATCCATCATGTCACTAGTGAGGTTTCTCTAATTTTCTCTCTCAACAAGTTCCCATTCTACTTTGACTTGCTACAATGAATCCCTCACAAAATGGATTTGTTGAGGGGGAACATTTTTGCCATAACATCTTTTTTTAGCACAACTTTAGTGCATGGTTTTCAAGGTTCACTAAAGTTTTCTTGAGTATTGGTATAGATGGCTCATGGTAGGGTTGATGAGGAGTATTATTTTGATGTGCTTGTTCATATGGATGATCAGGGTAATATTTTTACATATATGGATCATGAGAAACTTGCCAAGGTTCATCATAGCCTTGATAAAAAAATTGGAAGGGCTAATTAAGATCATATGGATCATTAGGATCATATTGGGGTTATTTACAAGGAGGTGAATAATAGTAATATTCACCATAGCTATTCATTTTAGCCTCATAAGTCAAGTAGGAGTTGATTAAAACTTTAAAGAGATAAAATTGGTCTGCTCATAACCAGACACTTGATTTTAAGACACCAATGGTGCTAATACTTGCTTCCAAAAATAAATAATGATGATCAAGCATGTAGACTACTTAAACTAGCTGATAGATGCTCAGAGTCATCATTGATGTTTGTTAAATGCCTCCAAAGGCTGATAAGTAGAAAGACCAACAAAAATCCTTTCACTGCTTTGGACCTTAGTCCCACTGGCCATGCCAAAACTATTATAACATAGAATTACACCCCTGTGGGAGAGTTTTTTAGGCTCTCCCACTTTTGGCTATAATCACGGGAACAACCTCAAGATGTGGGTGTCTTATGGTGAGGTTGAGCCTCTAGGATTTTTAAAGAGGCTAGTTCCTCTCGGTGGATCACTTAAAACTAATGTTGAAATGAAACTTTATAGGAAAAACGGTTATGAAGAGGGAAAAGGGATTCTAAGAAGTCTAACCAAGAAATGCACCAATTTAAAATGGGAAACACCCATAAGATTTAACCCACACTAATTCTATAGAGGACAATACTAGATTACACAACCTCAAGATCAAGCTAGATGCATAAATATTTCATGGAGGAGGTTCAAGGAAGTGACGAATGTGAATAGAGAGGAGTTCTAAGACTCACTAAAAGTTCACATTAAAGGAAAAAATAACACTCAACCAGACCTAAAAATAGCATCAATAAATCCTTAAACAAGGTCAAAAAGGAGGACCATGGATGAGGAAGACTCTCCTTCACACGATGCCATAGTATGCAGCTCAACAGACACAAGCCCAAGGCAAGATACAGGCAAAGAAAAATACTTTATTGTATAAGAGGTGGTCTTAAAAATGCTTGGAAGGGTCGAGCCTAACCAGCTAAGCATATCTTACTATATCTCTAAGAGTTTCCCATCTCCTAGAAATATTTTAAAAAATCTTAAAAACTGGGAACCATTACAAAGGTAAGTCACGTGATATATATAGAGAACAAGAAGAGAGAGAGAGAGAGAGAGAGTTGTGTGTAAATAGAGAAGAAGTCATTGGTGACCATTGTTTTCATCCTTCTTTATCATAAAATGCATCACCCAAGATCACTACATAACCTCCTTAAGCCACTCCCACATTTAAGTCTTTTTTGGTGGAGCTGAGAGAAGTCACGTTATGGGCAGCTAGACGTCTCTTCTTGGCATGACTACATTTATCTTTGCATTTAAATGGCATGCCATCTTTCAATTTTATCTTTCCTATCTGAAGAAGGATGCAGGCCTCCATGCTTGGGAGTTCAAACTGACCCATGCTATTCCTATTTTTGGATGGTTATTTATTAGGATCAAACCATATTGAAAGATAAGAGCCTTCATAAATTTCTAGCTACCAACCACTTAGACTCTCCCATGCTCATTGGTCATCCTTGTGCCACTTGTCCTTTGCTGATTGGACCTTTCTACTCTAACTTAAATCACATAGCAGCCTTTCATTCATTACATCATGACTCTCATGTTGTTGGACCAAGCTTAATTCAAGCTCTCAAAGAATCCCAATTTACTCTATGCAGAGTAATTCAGGTTCTTTGATCTCTCCAACTTCAGACTTTTTGCCTTGGCTTGTCTTTTTTAGAACTCGAGAAGCACTTCTAAGACCAAATAGGGATTTTGATGTCTCATTACTTATTTTGGGTTTCTAACTGCTTATAACTCATGAAGTAATTAATTAGTTCTCCTTGGAGAACTTGAAATACACTACCAAAACCTAATCAAGTTTTTGATGTCTCATTACTTATTTTGGGTTTCTGACTGCTCACAACTTATGAAATAATTAAGCAGTGCTCCTTGGAGAACCTAAAAGACACTACCCAGACCAAATCAGGGTTTCCAAGCCCCACTACTTACTTTGGACTTATCATTATTGATTACTCATGAAGTGAAATAAGATTTGTTGGGTAGGAAACCTGAAGTTTTCTCCTTTGGAAAACCCAAAGACTTCCCAATGAGATAACCTAAAGCCTTCTATTCAAGACCCTTTTAGGTCTTTAACACCTTTTTGCTTACTAATTTAGATCTTTGTAACTCTAAAACTTATAAAACCATTTAAGTCATGGGCTACCGAAAGTTTAAAGTCTTCTAAAGACTTGTCATTTCCTGCTTGAAAGTTTAAAATTGGCATGCATGCCAAAAAATGGCCAATAGGAATTAATATCAATTTACCATCATCATCTAAAAGAGGTAACTCACTTAAAGGAATGATGTGTTATCCTAGTGCGCTTTCGAGGCACTAAACATGAAATACATTATAAATTTTATTGTATTCTAGCAATTCAAGCTCATAAGCAAACTCTTAAATCCTTCACTTATTCCTATAAGGGCCATAAAAGTGAGGATTAAAATTTTTAACTGCACTTTTATTGAGAAAATACTATTTATATGGCTTCCATCTCAAGAAAACCATGTCTCCAACCTCAAATTTTCCCTCAATATGATGTTGGTCCACATAAAACTTTGGTTGATTCTATGCTCATTGAACATTTTCTTTGAGTGACTCTAATATTTACCAACATTGTACAACCAAGTCTCTTACCCCTAGCACTCTAATATATGTAATAACCAAATATAAAAAATAAAGAGAATCATAACCATACAAAGCATTGACATGAGTCATACTAATGGAAATATGATGTGAGGTGTTGTAATAACACTCCCCCATATAGAGCCATTTCATCAAAGCTTTTTTCCCTTATTACATAATTCCTCAAATATCCATCAATCTACTTATCCACAATCTATGTTTGCTCATTTATTTAAGGGTGGTAATTGGTAATGGGATTCAACTTGGTTCTCATCAAATGAAAGAGATCATGCTGAAATAAACTAAGGAACCTATTATTCCTATTGGTTACAATGTTCTTAGGTAATCCATGAAGCATAAATACTTCTCTAAAAAATAATTTAGTAACTTATGGTTCCTCAAACTTAGTTTTAATAGAAAATAAGTGAACATATTTAGAAAGTATATCCACTACCACATAGATACAAATCTTACCTTAAAATTTTGGAAGACTTATGATAAAATTCATAGAAATGTTCTCCCATTTTATATTTGGAATTATTAAGGGTTGTAACAAACCTATTGAAAATACCTATTTTGCTTTATTTTTATAACAAGTAATACACTCTCTAATGAGTTAGAGGACCCTTCCCTTAATTTCTCTTAATAAAAATTCATCCCTTATTTACTTGTAAGTTTTTAAATACCATGGGTGACTAGTTAAAAGTGTATCACATATAACTCTCAAGACTTTATTATTCACTTTTGATTTAGGAACAAGATAAATTTTATCCTTGTAAAGGATGATATCATCAATCACCTTATACTACTTTTCCTTAAAATTATATTATTAGTGAGAACATTATTTGCAAACTTTGTTATTATAGTAACCTTCCAATTAATAGATATTTTAGATATAAAACATATAAATGGTTTTCTAAGACAAAGAATCAGTTACAACATTATTTTTTCCCTTAACATACTTTGTGTCAAATTTATATGCCTAAAGTTTACACACCCATTTTTCTACCTATTATTCAATTCCTTATGGTTGAGAAAAAACTTTAAACTATTGTGATCTGTCTTGACCACAAATCTTCCACAAACCAAGTACTACTCAAATTTTTCCAATGCATAAATGATGGCAAGAATCTATTTGTCAAATATGGAGAATCCACATTCTGTATCCTTAATTTTTGACTCTCAAATGTTATGGGATGTCCTTTTTGAATCAAAACCACCCCAATCCCTTCTCTTGATGCATCAAACTCTAAAATAAATGGAATATAAAAATCTAGAACAATTAATATTAGGCATGAACTCATTATAGTTTTGAGTTTTTCAAATCCTATTTGGGCTAATTTAGATGAATTTAATGTTCCTTCATTTATTAAATTAGTCAATGGAACAACCAATTTTTAAAATACTTTAATGAACTTCCTGTAGTGACTACAAATACCTAAGAATTCCCTTAGTTGTGACATTATGCTAGGAGGAGGCCAATACAATATGGTTTGGATCTTCCATTGGTCTACCTAGACTCCTTGGGCATTGATAACATGGCCAAGGTATATAAATTTAGTCATGCCAAACTCACACTTGGACTTCTTAGTAAAGAGAGATTATTGCTCTAAAATTCCCATCACTATATCTAAGTGTCTCATATGCTCTTCCCATGTCTTTGTATACACCAAAATATCATCAAAAAATACCAAAACAAATTTACTCAAGTACTTAATGAAGATGTGGTTCATGCATGATTGGAAAGTAGCTAGAGCATTTATCAAGCCAAAAGGCATAACAAAAAATTCAAAATTCTCAAACTGACACCAGAATGTTATTTTTTGTACATCTTCATCTCTTACTCAAATCTAATGATAATTAAATCTCAAATATATTTTATAAAAATTTGTAACTCCATGCAATTCATAAATCAAATTATCGATATTGGGTATGGGGTACTTATTTTTTATGGTATTATAGTTAAAATCTTGTTAATCAATACACATCCTCATGTTACCATATTTATTTACTAGGACAACAATAGAATCAAAGGGACTAGATCTAGGTTGGATATGTACCATCTCAAATAATTCCTTGATTGAATTCTAAATTTACTCTTGGAATGCTCTTGGATGGTGATGAGGAATAATTACATGTTTAGAACCTAGTTCAAACTTAATTATGTGTTTAAATCCTTTATTTGGTGGTAAGCCTAGAGGTATACCACTGAAGACTATGTCATGATTGTCTAAAATAGAATGAATGTCCTCATGGTAGGATATATTATTTGTGGATGAAGTTGTAGTATTAACTAAATAATGGTTTTCCCAAGTTACCTTCCCTCTACAAAAATATTTCTCTATCCTCTTAGTCGTGACCACTCTAGGAGCTCCATTGGTCATGATTTGAAGCACAACCTCTTTCCCATCTGATTTAAACTTCAGATCCATGGTCTAATAATTTTGGGTAAATTCTCCCAAATAATGTAACCATTATACCCCAAGTACCACATCTTTTTATCTTATTCCTACAACATATAAGTCATCACTTAATTTTCCTTCCCAAAGTAAGATTAAGTTGTTTAATTAGCTTGGTACATGGAAGGGTGAATCCATAAGTTATAGTCACATTGAAGTCCTTTAAATCCTTTGTTTTCAAACCCATCTTGATTACCAATCCCTCATCAATAAAATTTTAGGTTGCCCCATTTTCAATCAGCACCATGAAATTCTTCCCTTAAAAAACTCCCTAAAGCACCAAATGATGTGGCAAGGATGCCTTATAAATTATCTACATCTTCCTTCTTTTCATGTTCTGGTTCATGGGTTTAAATTTATATTTCATATTCTTTTAATTCTAATTCACCATCAGATGTAATCTCAATGTAGTGTACTTATCTGCACCCAAGACATATGTGGTTGGGTTCTCATGGATCCTTACAAGTGAAACATATGTTTTTTATTCTAATCTCATTCCTTATTTCCATCTCTTTATTCACTTTTGATAGCTCCTTTTTTTGAAACCTCCCTTAATTGAATGTCTTATTTTGTTTCCCATTATATGTTGACTTTGCCTGCCCATAAAGTGTTTTCCTTGTTTTCCCAAAAGGTATTTTCCCTTGCTATCCTACATGAAGAAATTTTCCCTTTAGAGATGATGATTTTAGGTTTAATGTTATCTTAATTTATTCTTGAAGAGACAAAGGGTCAAAATATTTTACCATACCCTTGAGTGGTTCAAACAATCCTTCCATAAATAAGACCATAATTCTTCTTTCAATTACATCTAATACCATAAAAAATAGCCTCTAGAATTCAGAAATTTAGATGTCCACCATTCCTTCCTATTTGAGTTGGGATAACTCCCTAAAATGTACCTTGTATATTTCATACCAAACAGTTCCATCAATATTTGGCTGAATTCTTCCAAGATAAAGATAGAATCATGTCCTTGGCTGACCATACTATGGTACCACCACTCATGTGCCACTCCATCCAAATAAAGTGTGATTAATTTTATAGATTCTTCATCATAAGTAGGATTCAGAGACAAGTATGTATCCAATTTGTGTAACTAAGACTTAGATGAGCACTTATTTAAGTCATCATAAGTAGGAATGGTGATCTTATCCAAATTCTATTGGTTGTATTTATAGGGATGATCCTTTTGAGTTTTCCTTCCCCTTCCTACACTATTCTTCTTTATTAGATCACATTACTCTAAAAAAATTAATGCTTGTTGTACTACAAGGCTAAATTCTTAATATTATGCATGAAATGCTACAAAATCATTACCTATGTGATGTTGGGGCTCTACCTCTTTCATATGTTATTTTTATTTTTACAAAAAAAATTCTTGGAAAGTCTTGGAATGGGTGTCGATTTAGTCCCACTTATTAGCTAATGATATTCCTTCTCCTTAATTTGCCTTATTTTGATTAACATTTTATAGAGATTCTACTAACCTTGCCATGGATACTCTCAATGTCATTTGGATTTTTTATTTACAAATCTATCTGATCCCAGCCGATTATTTCTTGAAAATAACTCATTTAATCTTTAGGAGGAACTCTTTGTTCTTTGTCCCTCACGACCTCTTTTTCTTTCTCTAGTGACTAAGCCCTTCTTTTTTATATTTCTTAATACCTTATTTTTATTTGATTAGGTTGCATATGAAATCAAAATATTATTTTCCCTTGTAGGTTGGCAAAATCAATGCTATAATACCACTAGAATATCCTTTTTATGATTTTTCTCTATTCCATCTTTTTTGTAATTTTCTAAATTTAAGCAAGCTAAAATAAATATTAAACAACACATGCAAACCAAAACTCTAAATTTGATAAAAACCCAACTGTAATATTTATTCAAGGAGTTGATTATAAATTAAAAATTGATTATGACAAACCCTTACTATAAAAATCCAACAACAAATGAATAAACTCAACAATAAATACCAAACAATGTCAAGTAACTTGGAACAAGGTACATCAGTCCAAAAATGGTATGATAGGATGGAATATGTTATTGTAGATGTATGGAAAACACTTTTAGATTATGACACTTGTAGACATTCATTTTTTCCACTTTCATGTATAAACTAGGTTCTAGCTTGATTTCTTTCAAATGATGTATTTTAAGCCTAAAATTCACTAGATTGCCCAAATTAATCTACATAATGGATATAACAACCCAAAAATGTGTTGAGGTTTTCTTATTTAGGTTATTACCCTATATGCACCAATAACCTAGCTTGGATTGAACCCTAGTCAAATTTTGACTTGGAAAATTGACATTCTTGGAATATTTATCTATGAATACAAAACATTTAAAACAATTCATAAAATCCAAAAACCTTAAGTAAGATTAATTAAAAATAAAATCTCAATTAGCTTGCTTAAGTAAAAATTCCAAGTTGGATTAGGGAATTACATTTTTTGAAAATTAAATTTTTTAATAAAGATGAAGTCAAAGTCAAGGGAGATAATAAAATGTTTTATTAATTCTTAAAATTCAAGAAAAGCTAAGTCACAACCTTATAAATATCTTCTATGAGTTCTCATGGCTCATAAATATCTGACATGAGTTGTCAAGCCTTCATAATTATTTTGACTCAAGCTAGGGTTAACCTAAACTCAATTTAGGTTATTTTATAGTCAACCAAAGTTAGAACTAAACCTAACCTCCCTAGGGTTAGAGTTAGTTTTGAGACCTATACATACAAGTGTCCTCACTCTACCCAAACAAGATTTTGTGTGTAAGGTTATTCTATGTGAATGCCTTCAAGAATCCATCAATTTAATGTTATACTGCCAAATTTAAACCAAAATTCACAATAAGCCAAGCCAAACAAAGGAAAGCCATATGTGGTCTTAAAAGATAAATGTTTCAAAGAATGAGAATGCATTGATCAAAGTCTCTAATGTCATAATATGAGAAAGAACATCTTCTATGCCAACAAATGGACAATAATTTTAACAAGGGAGGTAAAATTGTTATATGTTTTTATCTCTTGTTTGTATTTTCATTCATTAGGTTATGTTCCCCATAGTACTTAGGCAAGAGTGGTTTTGTTTCATTGCATTATAATACTTGAATTTTCTTTAGATTTACTAAAAAGTAACTAATAACATGTATGTGCTCTTTGGATTCCTCATGATACATAATGACATGACCGGTGGGATCATGAACCCCATATAGACCAAATTAATGATGTGGAACCTTCAAAATTCATAAAAATATCACTTACATCTTCAAGTTTTTAGTTTTATTCTCAAAATTTATGTCATTTTATTTAATCACTAATTGGTGACTTCACCCTTCTAAATGATGACTTCTCATGTTTTATCCATGTGAAAACTACCCAACTTTAGGAAGCTCGTTTAGGGTCATCTAAACACTATTTTTTATGATTTTTTTAAACCACATGTTTCATCATTAATTTTTATATTATGTAGTTAGTTTTCCTTCATATTTCATTTATGTTTCATAAAATAGAATATACAATAATGCTAATTTGTTTTCCAATCTAACTTGTTTGTTGCATGTTTCACTTGCCAAATACCACATTTGAAACTTCTAATAATTTTTTGTAGGTTTTCTCAAGCTAGGATAAACCATTTTTTATCCCAAAAGTCCATTTTTACATTTTGTTTTGGTGTTTAAAACTTGAACAAATAGTTTTCATTTCTTTCATCATTTTTAATTTTTCATAAAGGTCCAAATTTCATTCACATTTTGTTTGGTGCCTTAAAATGAAAAATCTCTTTAGATTAAAGATCTTAAGATATTTTTTTTCCTTATTTGTTAATTAGTTTCAAATTCAATAGAGTAGAAATTTTATGTCAAAATAAACTTTACGTGTATGCTCTCCCCCGTCCCTTTTACAGAACTCGAGTGATCAAAAGTACATTATTTATTGCCTTATTTGTTTAGCCTAGAATGGAATAAACATAGTGTATACTCTTCCTAAGTTCCATGTGACTTGGGTGACCTAGAAATGACCTCTAAAATTCTTACAATTTTCATATGTTTATTTTACTACATTGGCTTGTGGGAGTGAGTTCATCACTTCCTTGTAAGTTTTTTAGGGATGTGTTGACCTGGGTTTTCATCTCCCAAAATTATACTAACCTCACTCTATGGTGGGGTATATAAATTTGGAATGTGATAATGGGATTGAACAGTCACTAAGAAGTTAACTTGACAATCCTAATGAAAACCTGGATCAGTTCATGTTAATCATCAGACTTCACTAAGCAGTACATGATTGAAGTTGTTATACAAAGGACTAGACCCTTATATATAAATTGAGTGAGTTTTAAACCAATTGATTTGATTTTACCTTATGTTATCCACATTTGGGACCATAACCCCATTTTATTGTGGAATATCTTGCCAAATGTTGAGTGATTCACACTTTAATTTCATGCCACGTATCAATGATTTAGAGATATGTGTGTTTGGGTCTAAAATTTTTTGTTTGTAAAAATTGAAATTATTCTAATATCTTCACCTATTAAACACCACTTTTAATTAAGAGGTGTTACACTACCCATTTTGTTTCAAACATTTTCATTGGATTTTATTCCAAAACCATTGTCATACCACTTGTTTAAAAGAGTGTTATTACACTACCAATTTTGTTTCAAACATTTGCCTTAGAGTTTATTGAAAAAAACATTTGTGTTCCCCTTGTTTCAATAGAGTATTGTTACACTATTTATTTGATTCTAAAACTTTCCTTGTTTGAAACCAAGTTCCAAAACTCATCATACCATTTATTTCTAAAACGCATGATTACACTGCCAATTTTGTTTCAAAAATTTGTTTTGGATTTTATTCCAAAACCATTTTTATATCACTTGTTTTAATGAGAATCATTATGTTTTTTATTTCATTTCAAATATTTAACTTCAAATTTTTCCAAAACCATCATTGTTTACCATTGTTTAATGGATTATTATTATGTTGTCTTTTTATTCCAAAACAATTGCCTTGTTTTAAACCAAGTTCCAAAACCGTTCATACCTTTTATTTAAAAAATAATGGTTATGTTTCCCATTTGAGCCTAGGCCATTGTTTATTTAAAATTTCAATTATTTAAAAAATCTCATTCAAAATCTATCTTTCAAAGTTTAGATTTAAAATAATTGGTTTACGCTTGAGTCTTGTCTACAACATGGGCTTGAGTGGTTCATCTTTATGTTTTTAAATTGAGAAACTTGGATGGATTTTTAGTTTAATTTTAAAAGACCTTTTCCTTAAGACCAAATGTGCCATTTCTTTGAAGTCATGATCCGTAGACGTGAGAGTGTTTCAAAATTTAAATGCCTAGCCCAAGTTTGTTTATGTCAAGACATATTTTGCATGCCTCGATCAAGTTTATTTTTAAATGCCTAACCCAATTTTTTTAATGTCAAGACATATTTTTCATGCCTCAATTGAGTTTGTTTTCAAATGCTTAGCCCATTTTTATTTTCAATTCTAGATTCACTTAGACCTAGACCAAGTTTGTTTTCATGTCCAAATTGACCATGTTTAAAGCCAGACCCTTTCCAAGCATCAACTATTTCAACCAAATTTAAAAATCATGCTAAATTAGGGCTTTTTTGAACCCATAATCTAATCTAATCATGGTCATTTTTTACCCCTTTTAGACCATGCCAATCAAACCAAATCTGACCTAGACCTAGACCAAGTCTATTTCATAACCAAGATAAAGTCTAATACCATTTTCATAGATGAAGACCACCCTCTTTGGGTCAATTTACAAACCCATCCATGTCAATTATCATATGTTGATATCACCCTTCTTTGGGTGAATTGAAGTACCATATTTTCCCTTTCAATAATAATGATACCTGATCCCCTACTTATGCCAATAATCTTCTTTTAGCCTACATTATCAACCAAGCTTTAAAATTCCCAAAGATGACCATTCCAAACCATTATAATGTGTAATATGTTAGAAACCAAGTTCCATAGTGCCCAAGGATAACCATTTCAGGCCCTCCTTTGGCCTGCATTAGAAACCAAGCTCCATAATGTTCAAGGATTACCATTCTAGACCCTCATCATTTGACCTACATTAGTAACCAAGCTCTATAACACCCAAGTATTACCATTTTAGGACCTCCTCCTTTGGCATGCATTACCAACCAAGCTCTACATCACCCAAGGATTAACATTATATGCCCTCTTCCTTTGGCCTACATCAGTAACCAAGCTCCATAGTACTCAAAGATTACCATTCAATGCCCTTCCAAATATGGTAGCTCATTATCCCAACAAGGTTGTGTAATTTTTACTACACATATCATATTTACCATCCCAGACTCATAGCTAGTCTTTGTTGATCGTCTTAGATGAGACTATTTACAAAGAGCTCATTATTAAACCATATGTCATTATTTATCCATCGTCAAACTTCTCCCATTTTAAAAAATCTAAGTTGGTCTTTGAGCCACAATAGAGATAATCATTACCTATCCAAAATTCATTAATTAAAGACCAAGATGTGTCCATATTTGATATTTTTCAACCAAGTGTAATCCAATGCCAATACAACCAACCAATATATGATGTTTTTGTTAAAACACCTATTCATGATGAGTTAACTTGATTTGAATCACATTTTGACCCTTTCCTTTTAATTCAAGAGTGTTACTTTAAAAAATCAATCTTTATTGAATCGCCCCTTAATTATTATAACTACCTTTGGGAAAATAATTATTTTGACCATTGTCTTATTTTTAAGGAGCCTCACTTTGATAAGCTAGTCTTTGTGGAGTTGCATGTTGATAATTTCCCTTTTGTTGAGAAGCCTCATTTTGACAAGCATGTCTTTGTAATTCCTTCTTATCTGAGACTATTTATTAATATCCCATTGGTAAAATATATGCCATTACTCATCCAATACCAAACATTCAACATAACATCTTTAACACCACACTAGATAAAAAATTAAAATTAAAGTCAAGTTCTATTTTTGAACTTATATAAAATTTAGCATCATAAGTAAAATCAATTTTACTCTCAATATTGTTGGAATAAAAACCATGAAGAGGCTTGGAGGGTAAAATAGTGTCTTAAAATAATATTTTATTTCCACTTAACATCCATTAACCTTTCAAACCAATATAGTGAACAAGAAATACATAGAGAAGTAATCACATAAACATGAAGCAAGATATCAACACATGAACACAAGAGATATGTGGGATACCCTCATGGGGGATAAAAACCACTAACACACCACTTATAATATAGTCCTATAAGCAATGTATCAATATTTAGTGAGTCACCAACCCCACAAGGAGCACCAACCCCTCACTATTTAAGCACCAACTCAATTTATCCTTTATTAAGCTCCAACTTAGAAGGAGGCACCCACCCCCTAAGTGACTCAGTAACAACTAAACCACTTAAATAAAACTTCTACAAGCTCTAAATTTTAAGTCAGATCCCACTCCCTCTTGACTAATCTCCAACTCAGCCAAGATAACTTGATCACCTCAAGACACCTTATTGCTCAACCAACAGATAGTGACTTCTTCTTCAGCTCGATGTATTATCTATCCCCTATCATACATCAATAACACATATATGATTTAAATATTATGTTCTCTAAATCAACATGATATCACTCCATCAACATTCTCAAATGGATTCTACAAACAAGTAAATATGCCCTTCTTCTACTTCGCTCAAACAACCTCTTACTAGGCTCATTAGGTCAACCGACCTTGTCATTCACACTCAGACATCCTAATGAATGTTCATGATTTATCTTATTATTCCCTTTAATTTTATTTATGACCTAATTTTTCTCCTCAAATATCTCTTTTCTTCACTTGCTCTCACATTTCCCTTTTTTTAACTAGTCCAAATAGGCATATTATGCCTTGTATAAATACAATACTCTTATTTTTACCCTCCTTGGTTGGAAAAACATCTATAAATAATTATATCACCCTTAAAATATATCAATACACATTTTTCATACAATAATAGGATCACCATTAGGTCATCCAAACTCATTTAAACCTTAATCTTCTTTTAGGCCTACTTACAGACCTAATGCATTAGGTATATATCAACTACACGTTACCACTCTGACCCCTTAAAACATATTTAGGAATAAAACATAGATTTAAAAATTAAAAAAACATAATATGCCTTATCCAACATCATATAGGCTTCATACCACCTATTAGGTCCTTTCATCACTTGAACTACACCTTTAGCCCTACTCATAATTAGGCCTTCACACACAAAACAATTTTGCCTTCAATATTTGAAGCATAAAACCAAATATTCCACACAAATATGTCCTTAAATAATATTAATATAAACATTATTACCTCAAAAACATCATCATGTTCTTTAATATTCACTACATATGACAAAAGGCCTCAAGAACATTCTTGCAAAAGGCTTACTCATAACTACCAAACACTGCCAACATATAGTCAAGAACATTTGACTCTCCATAATTTAACATAGAATTATCATGAAGAGAAATAAATTAAAATTAACCTTTTATACCTCCATAACATCTTCATATGAAATATATCCTTCAACTCTATCCAAATCACCCCAAACTCATCTCTTCTAGATGACTACTCAGAACTGCCTGAATGCTTCAAAATATAGTCATGTAGAATGTTGTTTTCAACTCATATAAATATAATTATATTAAATATAATGTAAATTAATAGTTCATATGTGAAATATATACCATTCTCTAATATATATATATATATATCACAATTTCCAATGTCAACTATTGGTCTTACAAACCAATTTGTTGAGCTTCACTCGTACAGTCCTTATACAACTAGATAAGCCATTTTGGCTTCCATATTAAAACCTATTAAAGTGAATATCAACATTATATAAATAATTTATATACCATATACATATAAAAAAACATCAACATGTGTATTGGATACATCAATTCATGATATCACATCTCAAACTCCTGACTTCATCTTGCATACTTAGAACTGCCAATCTACCTTGAGAACCAGTCATGGTAAACATGACTTTCAGTACATATATGGACACTTTTATAGACTCTTTATGAATTTTAATTATCCTATGATATCATTAAATCCACCTCCAATATCAATATCATAGTATCAAAGGGTAATATTGGTCTTGTAGGCCAATCTCACAGTCCTAGGATTCACTGTCACAAGTGAACTTGACATGACACCTTGTGAACAACATTGTCACCCCCTTAAAGTTGATTAGGAACCACTCCAAATTAATTATTAATCACTACAAGTCCTCTAAAAACACTCCATGATTAATTTCACAAATATAGGCCCTGTTAAGGCTACCCTAAACACATTCTCATTTTGATTGGTTTTTCTCACTAGTTTCACCATTAATATTGTTAATGACTAGCCAAATTGAGTGATAAAAATGATTTTTATAAAGGATATAACTTTCCTAGATACCTTCATGGACATAAAACATGTGTCTCTAGTTTTTCCAATCATCCATTTGTATACTTGGTCTAATGTAGCTTTTGTCTTCTACATCAAATTCTTTAAAAATAAGCATTTTCCTCTAGGTTCCACTCACTATCCTGATAAACCACTACCACCTAGAGTGCTTGAGGGAGTTTAATAAAATCTCCAAACACTTACCTAGGCATATAAGACCATTATGAGTAATTTTGAACAATTTCTTCCAAATCAAGTCATTATGAGGGTTTAAAGAGGGTTTTAGACCAATTTCCATTAACATTTGTTTATAAAAATTTGCACATAAAACTAACTCCTAATGATTTGAGTAATTATTTTAGGAACCTTTTACATCTCTCCCCAAGAGCTCATATTCCCATGAAATAGCCACATGTTCCAACAAGCATCAAAAAGTCCTTCTCAGGTTTGTAACTCCTCAATCTACACATACAAGATACCTTCAAACTCATTTTCATTCTCTCTCCTTCAAATCAAGACCTTAAACTTCATGAACACTCTTAAAATAACCTCTTCCACCTTTATCAAATCTAACATGAGTTCTATCACCTTGGAAATAGAATTTGACCCCTCATTAGGCCACACTAGGTCTCCTTGCATGTTAGGTCTTAAACTATCAGTCACACTTTAGATCTTGAGTATGCCTTGAAACCTATTGAATTAATCTCATAACCTTATACCTAAGTCATAAACCATCATAACATGCTCACACAAGCTCACAAGCCTCTAGACCTAATCATGATGCCTCATCATCCCATATCCATGCTCAATAACTACTAAGCAACATACCACTTTGAGACCTTTCTACCACTATAGATGCACTATAAGACTCATGTTCATTCCAAATAACCTCATTTCATGCTCAAATATTGATACACATCTTATCACAAGCCTCATCTTGCTTACTACATTAGTCTTCACTATTCATGCCTTTACCAAAATAAGACTATGTTTCATAAAACACCATGTATCTTCACAAGATCACTTCTAGGACATCAATAACACTCAATTTACCTTTGAAATCAATGAAAACATTAATGCCTCAAACACAATAATAGTAACTTACCTTAATAATCTCTCCCTCTATCATTGATGGCAAATACTCTAACAAAGTAGATCATTCTCATCTCTCCAAGCTAGATCTCCTCAACCTGGTCTTTCTCCCAATCAAGTCTTTCTCCCATTTTGACATTAATGAAAAAGGCCATCTCTAAAAATAATACTGATCCTTTAAATTATAATAACCATAGAACCAAAAATATCCCCTTTTTCCATACATACTTGTCTTTAACTTTCTCAATCCATCATGGCTTAGATCACTTCATAGCATCTTCACGGAAATACACGATCAAAATAGGTCTTGATAAGAACACAAAAATCTTAATATTTTTAGGCCTCTAAACATATTCATGTCATTCACAACATGAAAAAAAATCCCTTTATGACCTTATGAGTTCATCTTTAAATCAAAAGAACATTTTGACTCATGACACAACCTCTTAGAGAAACACTACTCTAACCTTCTTGAAGATTAGTAGAAACTTGTCATGCTACAAGAATGATTACTTTTAGAACTTTTTTTATTATCTCCAAGGCACAACCAACTTGTAATATCACTCTTATAACCAAATCTAGATCATATATCACATTATCGGCACTTTTTACCTTCAAAGGCATTGGTCTTATAGACCAATCTTTGACTCTCACATCACTAGTTCTATCTTTGATACTTAGACATCACCTTGTACTCAAACAATCATTTAAATCATGATGACTTCTATAGGAAACATTTCAACAAAATCATATAAACTCCACTGATCTCTATATGAAAAATAAGATCCATTTACATCATGAATATTCACATTAAGGTTTATAAACACAAGAGCCTTGAAACCCTCATACCCGTGTTCATCATGTCTTTGAGAAAGTCCTTCACAACTGGGATTAATCTAACCATTTAGTAGCACTAACATGAGCTTTAAGTCCTTAATAATATATCCAATCACTTTTTTTATCTATCGAAAGTGACCAAAATCTCCACACTACTCAACAAGTTACTCTATGTCTACCAAAAACACACACCTTAAGCATAGTCCTCTTTTAATGATATTTTATTACAAAAAAACATACTTTCATAACTTATTTAATGTATGGAACAAATATATAATGAGGTAAAAACATCATTCAATACTTAGAACACCAATTTAAGACTACTAGATACGTTCTAAATCCACTTTAGGCCTCCTAGGTTCTCTAAGCAATAACATAGTAAAAAAACTCTAAATTTAATCCATAATAAATTCACTTGTATGGACTTCCAACTCTCCAAATATCTTTGAGGATAATTTAAATGAAGTATACTTCATCTCTCCTTTTTACACCAACATTTTTTGACCTCTTCCATGGCTTCTATAGATAAAAGAATGCTCTCAAGTCCCAAAAACTTGTGCACAGTCATTTGAATTCAAACCCCATTGGTTATATTTTTGAATTCTCAATGACTATTTTCAGGAGCATAAATTTGACAACTTCTATCACATCACTGCACACAAGACCAACTTTTAAAGCTCATAACTTGAGCTAGAGAAAACATCAAGATACCAAACTTATAGGGAAGGATTTTGAAACTATAGAAATCACTTCATGAAACCTTTTGACCAACATTGAATTTTTAGGTATATGTAATAAATGTACAAACAAAGTAGTCTCTTCATACCTACAAGTAGTTCAATGATAGTCTAGTTTCTCTTAATCTAGAATGGCACCTTTTTATCTCTCCAAAGGATCATGAGAAACACTCAAACCTTAAAAATGCATTTAGGGAACCCTCATAACATCCTCTATCACCTTAATGACTTGTAAACATTATTTGTACCTATCCATATAAAAATAAGCTTCCTAAAACTCTAAAGTATCTCACACATTTTCCCCCTATCACCATGCACACATTGGTCCACTTGAATCTGACCAATCTCTTGAACCATCATCCATAATAAGATAGACTTTGTAGACCACCTTAGAATTCCTCTGATGTCCTTGGGAACATCTTCAACCATATTAACTCCTTCAACCTATCTTCCCATTGTTTCATCAAGTAGTCCTTTATGTAAATCTCACCCATGACCTAGATCAAGAAAAAAACTAGACTTATTATTTATTATCAAAATTCTCTCTTTCTATACTAAAACTAATGTCAATACATTCTTATCATGCAACATCTTCCAAGATTCAACAAGCATCCACTAGTATTTCTTCTTCCACAAGTTGATAAACATATGGATCTTCACCATCATAAGCTTAGCCATCTTATCCTTCTAGAATCACCTTCAAGCTATCAATCCTTCTCTAAATGACCTACTCTAATACCAATTTTTGGAATCAAAACCACTATGGGGTGAATTAGTGTCTTAAAATAATCTATTTTTTCCACTTAACATCCATTAACCTTTCAAACCAATATAGTGATCAAGCAATACATAGAGAAGTAATCACATAAACATGAAGAAATATATCAAAACATGAACACAATATATATATATTTTAAACCCTCATTGGGGATAAAACCCACTACCATACCACTTGGACTACAGTCCTATAAGTAATGGATCAATATTTAGTGAGGCACCAACCCCACAAGGAGCACTAACCCCTCACTAGTCAAGCACCAACTAAACTAGTCCTTTAGAAAGTTCCAACTTGAAAGGAGGCACCCACCCCCTAAATTAATTAGCAAAAAATTATACACTTAAGTAAATTTTTAAAATCTCTAACCTACAAGGCATCTCCCACTCCCTCTTGACTAAGCCCCAACTCAGCCAAGACAACTTGATCACCTCAAGACACCTTATTGCTTAGCCAATAGATGGTGACCTCTTCCTCAGCTCTCTATATTATCTATCCACTATAATACATTAGGAACACATCTATTATGTATCTCTGATGGTCTCTTAATAAACATAAGATCACTCCTTCAACACTCTCAAACTACTTTTCCAAACAAGTAAATCTACCCTTCTTCTACTTTGATCAAACAGCCTCTTACTAGGCTCATTAGGTCAACTGACTTTGTCATTCACACTTAGACCTCTTATTTGATATTAATTACTTATATTATTATCCCCTTTTATGGTCAGAAATACCTAATTATTCTCCTCAAATATCTCTTTTCTTTACTTTCTCTCACATTCCCCTTTTTTTAGCTAGTCTAAATAGGCCTATTATACCTTGTATAAATATAAGACTCTTTATTTCACCCTCCTTGGTCAGATAAACATATATACATACTTATATCACCCTTTAAATATATCAATAAACATGTTTCATATAATATTAGGATCACCATTAGGTCGGCCAAACTCATTAATTTAGAACTTAATCTTCTTCTAGGCCTACTTAGAGACCTAATGTATTAGGTCTATCTCAACCACACATTACCACTCTAACCCATTAGAACATATTGATTCATAACACATGGATTAAAAACTTAAAAAACCACACTAATAATAATTATCTAACATCATATATGATTCACACCACCTATTAGGTCCATTCACCACTTGAACTATGTCATTAGCCTTACTCATAATTAGGCCTGCACACACAGAAAATTTTTGCCTTGAATATCTAAAGCATACAACCAAATATCCCATTAAAAATTTCATTAAATAATATTAATATAAACTTAATTACCTAAAAAACATCACTAGGTTATTTATTCTTCACCACATAGGCTAAAAGGCCTCAAGAACACTCCTATAAAAGCCTTACTCAGAACTGTCAGACACTACCAACATACAGTCAAGAAAATTTGACTAACCATACTTGAAAAAGGAATTATAATGAAGATAAATACATTAAAATTAAAATTTTATACATCCATAACATCTTCATATGAAATATATCCTTCAAATATATCCACATCACCCCAAATTCATCTCTTCTAGATGACTACTCAAAACTGCCTAAATGCTTCAAAATACAATCATGTAGAATGTTGTTTTCAAATATTGTAAGGATAATTAAAAGACTTATAATGTAAATTAATAGTCCTATTTTAATTATATACCATACTCCAATATATATATTACAAGTTTTATTTTCAACTATTGATCTTACAAACTGATTTGTTGAGCTTCACTCCCAGGGTCCTTACACAACTAGATAAGCCATTTTAGCTTTTATATTACAACCTCTAAAAGTGACTCTCAACATTATATAAATAATTTATATATAATATACATTTAAAAAAAATAAAAATGTGCATTGGGTACATCAACTCATGATATCACATCTCAAACTCATCACTTCATCTTGCATACTCAAAACTAACAATCTGTGTTGAGAACCAGTCATGGTGAACATGACTTTCAATCCCTGTATGGACACGTTTATGTAATATTGATGAATTTTAATGATCATATGAGATAAATAAATTAAATATAATATTAATATCATAATATCAAATGGAAATATTGGTCTTGCAGACCAATCTCATAGTCTTGGGTTTCACTGTCATAACTGAAACTGACATGACAACTTGTGAAAAAAAAATTCACCCCTTAAAGATGATTAGTAAACAATATAAATGAATGGTGAAATTATAAAATTAATATAAAAACACTCAATTATAATTCCACACAAATTTGGCCTATTAAGGCTTCCTTAAACACTTTCTCATTCTGATTGGTTTTTCTCACTAGTTTCACCATTAGTCTTCTAAGCAAATAGCCAAATTGAGTGACAAAAATTATTTGTAAAAAGGATATAAATTTCAAAATTAACTTCATGGACACAAATCATGAGTCTATAACTTCTTGATTCATCAATTTTCAACTTGGTTTAATGTAACTTTTATCTTCTATATCAACTTCTTCAGAAACAAGCATTTTCTTGTAGGTTCCACTCACTATCCTAACAAACCACTTCCACATAGAGATTATTGAGGGATTTAAATAAAACCTATAAACACTTACCTATGAATATAAGACCATTATAATCACTATTGAATAATTTATTCCAAATTGGGTCATTATGAGGGTTTAAGGAGGGTTTTAGACTGATTTCCATTATTAACATTTGCTCATAAAACTTTGCCCCTAAAACCAACTCATAATTATTAAAAAACATTTTTAGGACCCATTTCCATATCTCTATAATATTTTAACTTCCCATGCAACATCCACACATGCCAACAAGCATCAAAAAGTCCACAAGTCTGCAACTCCTTAATCTACACACATAAGAGACCTTCAAACTCATTTTAATTATCTCTCCTATTACTCAAGACCTAAAACTTCATGATCACTCTTAAAAAAACCCATTCCAAATTTGGTAAATCTCAAATTATCTCTATCACCTTGTAAATATAAATTGACCCCTTATTAGTCCATATTAGGTCTCCTTACATGTTAGGTCTTGAACTGTCAGTCACACTTTAGACCTTGAATGTGAATTGAAACCTCTTGCACTAATCTCAACACCTCATAACCAAGTCATACACCCTCATACCATTATCACACAAGCTTACAAGCCTCCATACCTGATCATGATGCCCCATCATGCCATATTCATGCTTAAGAACTATTAGGCACCATACCACTTTAAGACCTTCCTACCATTATATATGCACTCTTAAGACTAATTTTCATGTCAAACAACCTCATGTCATTCTCAACTACTGCCACACATCTTCTCAAAATCCTTATCTCACTTACTCTATTAGGTTTCACTATTCATGCCTTTGCCAAGACAAGACTAGGTTTCACAAAACACCATGTATCTTCACCAGATCACTTCCAAGATATAAATAAACCTAAATTTACCTTTGAAATAAATGAAAAAATTAATGCATAAAACAAAACAATAGGAACATACCTTAACAAACATTGGATTCAAATTCCTTTGAGTTAGAATCAACTTCATAATCATAATACATTAATGGATGTTACCTCACTGGTTACACACACCTTGTAGATCAATTCAAATACATTTTTGATCCTTCCATGATTTTTTAGGATGAGTAATTAAGCATAGACATATGTTATCCTAGTATATTCTATGAGTATTGTGTTTCATCTTACTATTCCATTACCATTCCATCTTCCATTAATGTCATTAACCAACTTAGCCATTATAATTACATTCCCCCTCACACAAATGTTGATTGGGATCAACATAATCACACATTGTTAAACTACATCCATGTTGACATATCAGTTTCAAAATATTAGGGGAATAAGAAAAAATTCATGCAGAAGAACAATCTCCTAGTGAAACTCTTTTAGAGGTGCTATGGGGTAATCAAAATCCAAACTCAACATATTCTAGTGAAACCTTTTTTGAGGTGTTAGAATAAAATCAAAGTCAAAAGTCATTATTCCTTAGTTAAACCTTCCTGGAGGTGTTATGGGATAATCAAGACAACTTTATTGGTGAAAATCTCTTTGATATTCCAAGAGCTAATCATAATAGTTATTTATTACTTGATGAATAAATTATTGAAGATAACATCAGTATAGCTTCCAATATAAAACATAATCATATGGTAGCATCTCTTAAGCCAAAAAAATATAAATTTATAGTTGTTCTATTGAGAGCATATTTAGAAGCCTTTGGCCTGACCATAACCAAAAGTATGTCAAATCCAAAATTAGCAACATTACATGTGCCTAAAAATCTCAATCTTAATTTTTTTCCCAACTGTTATACATTCCATTATGATTTACTTATTCATTCTAGACCTATATTACATTGCTAAAATCAAACCTTTAAGCCAACATTTATCCCTATTTACCACCCTTATCTATAATTTCTTTTACAGAGGCTATGAAGACATCTTGTTTGGAAGTTTGAAGGAAATAAAATCATCGACCAACAAAGATCACAATAGTGTTATTGGAGTTCAAATCAGCATCAAGTTATTGAAAGAGTATCTATTCATAAGGGGTGTGGGTTATAAATTTAAATAATTAACTATTTTGGTTGTATCATATGCTAATTAGGATGTGCATCTCCACATGAATAGGAACAATAAAATCATTTATTATGTCTTTCCCTTTACCTTTCCATCTACCTTACCTTGCCTTACCATTTACCTTACCCTTCTATTTACCATTATCTTTCTATTTACCTTGACTTTTCATTTTCCTTACCTTTCCCTTTGCCTCACCTTTTCATAATTTTATACCTTTCCATAATTTTGAGCTACATTGCCTTGAGGTCTATTTAGACTATAAAGGTAGTGCTCAATTTAATTTACATTGAATTTAGCTCAGTCACCCCTTTTCCACACTCTCACCATTTTGTGAGTTGGACCATTGTATACCTCTTAATCCTTCATTGAGTTGAGATACCAAAAAACCTCAAAAAATTGTAAATATTTCCAAATATTCATCACTGTAGTTTTAAACAACATTGACTTGAGGTCCTCTGATACTATGTAGGTAATGCTTAATTTACATTGATATAAACTCAATCACCCCCTTTCTAACACTCTCACAATTTTATGAACAACCTTAGCTAATGCTCTTATTTTTTTATGAACAACCTCAGCCAATTCTCTTGACATTTTTTGAGTAACCTAAGACAAAGATCTTACCATTTTGTGAGTCAATTTTGTGTGCATTATGCATTTGAAATTGATACACTACTACAACCTTGATTTATCCCACACTCTCTCTATTTTTCAAGCACTCTAAGTAGTTCTCTCACCATTTTTTAAATAGCCTATGCAAATGCTCTCACCATTTTTCAAGTTAGGTTATTTTGTATCTCTTAATCATCCATTGAGTTGAGATACCAATAAAAACCCCAAACCATTGAGAACATTTCCAAATATCCTATGTTGTAAATATGTAACTATAATGGATTGAGGTCCATTTGGACTATGTAGGCAATTCTTAGTGTTTTATGAAATCAACTCAGCCACCCTTATTTGAATGTTCTTTCCTTTTTATGAATAATTTAATTTTAAATGCTCTCACCATTTTACAAGAAATATAAGCCACATTCTTTCCATTTTATGAGATGGGTTTTTTTTATATCTCTTAATCCTCTATTAAGTTGATATACCAAAAAAAACCAAATGAATTAGAACATTTCCAAACATTCCTCCACTGTAAGGCAGAACTACAGTGACTTGAGGTCCTTTGGGACTATGTAGGCAATGCTAAAATTAAATTGAGGTCATCTTTATCTTCCCTTTAGCCATGATCTCACCATTTTGTGAGTAACCTAATCTATTTCTCTCATCATTTTATGAGTCACTTTTGTGTGCATTACGCATTTGAAATTGATACACTATTGTACCCTTGGATTGTCCCACATTCTCATAATTTTTTGAGTGATATCTTTTCAATATCTAATGAGTTGAGATGACCAAAAAAACTCAAAAACATTCAAAACATTTTAAAAACATAAACATTTGAAATCAGCTTATAATCTCCTAGAGAGATATGAAGCCCCAAAATTCAAAAACATTTATCTTTTCCTAAACCTGGTCAGCAATCCTTGATCCACCCTACTAGGGAAAATTCACTATTGGTTCCAATACATTTCACTACCATTATGGTGTGATATATCCTTTTCATATATCCTTTCTTAGGGTCACCATCCAATTTTCACTTTTAGGCCAAGTATCATTAGGGGTGTGACCTTCCCTTTGTAGATATTCTTGCTTAGAAGCACCATCTAATTCACATTGTTAAGTTAAGCTTTCATCTTTCACCCTATTGTGGTAAAATCAAAGCATGCACATTATACCAAGATATCTTAACCTCCCATGTCATTCCCTTGCATATAGTATTTCCTAAGGGAACCATCATTTTATCATTTCATTGAGCCTTCACACATTGATATTAACTTAGTTAATGATAAGATGCTTTGTGTGTGTTTGCATAGTTGTTTGTTTATTTAGATACTTGTTTATTTGCTTCATTATTATGCCTTGAATTGATGTATATGTGTTTATGGGGTGATTCCTTAGACATTATACTTGAGTCCATCCATATTCATACATCAACATTATCATCATGGTTTTTATCATTGGTGTGTTGTTTTAAATCATCTATTAGATTAGGACTTAGTCTTTAAGCACATTACAGCTAGGTCGTCATGGAGTTTTATATCATGGTGCATACTTTCATTTGATATAACAAAAATTAGGCCAATGAACCTATCGATCAATGTAGTGGGTAGTACTTATCTAAGATTACAAATAGGCATATCCTAAATATAATCCAAACATAGATTAATTAAATAATAAATGAATTTTAATCCTTGCTAGTTAGGATGTACATCTCTATACTAGAAGGTATCCCAAATTCATACTAGCCTATATACTATTTCACCATCTATCTATGATTACAAGTTCATTACATGAGCTATTTTGGCCCCATTATGGAAAATCAGTAGTTATCCTTTGTTCCTTAATTAAATCAACAAATTAACCATTCTTGTTCTATCAATGATAATAAGGATGAACATATCCACATTGGTAGGTATAACTGAATCATCTACATTTATCAATTCTTATTCTTCTATTTTATTCCTCATTTCATTTTCTTCCACTTTTTGGTGAACTACAATGGCCTAAACTCTATTTAGAATATTAAGGCAGTGCTTGGATGCATGATGTATCTCAGATCAGCTCATCTACCATTATTTTTCTAATAATTTCTTTCATCATTTTCCTCATCCTCATATGTCTGGTTATTTGTGGCTTCTTCAATCTTTTAAAATTTATTATACCATTGTATCTACATTTGTGCCTGCTCATCTTTAATCTATGTAATAGGTTATATTCTTGAGTTATGCTTTCTAACCCAGCCTACTACAGCACAACTAATTTATCATCATCAAATATTCCCTACTAGGGAAAAATCATTATTCAATCTAGGTCATCTTAATGATTATAACCACCTTGGGAAAATCATTATTTCTACCCATCTACTATACTAGGGAATATACTTGTGCCACTTATTATAATTGCCTTTGGAAAAATTAGTGTCTCAACCTCTATTATTGATTATAATTACCTTTTAATAAATCAATACTTTAATTAATGTGTGCAATCATTATCTCAATTTATTAATCTCATCCATGGGTTAATTTCATTCTTCTTCTTGCTTATTTTTTAGGGATCATCCATCAATTGTATGTTTTATCCTCTCCCTTAGGGAGAATCATAGGATTTCTAAATTTCATTTCGAGCATCATTACTCAATCATTATATTCTTCTTCTTCTTAACATATTTTTCATTATTTGAAAAATGTTATTATTTATGTGTCTCGTAACACCTTCTCAAATAGGGGAAAATTTTAGACACTCATTTTTGTCCACTTTCATGTCTAAATTTAGTTCAAGATTGATTTCTAAAAAATGACATAATTTCATCTTACTAGTCATTGGATTGCCCAAATTCATCTATGTAAGGGATATATCAACCTAAAAATGTGTTGAGGCTTTATTATTTAGGGTATTACCATGTATGCACCAATAACCTAGCTTGGATTCAACCACAATCAAATTATGACCTAGTAAATTAACATTCTTGGCATATTGATATATTAATGCTAAATGTTTAAAACAATTCATAAAATCTAAAAACCCTAAGCAAGGTTAATTAAAAAATAAAACTCAAGTAGCTTGCTTAAGTAAAAATTCCAAGTTGAATTAGGGAATTACATTTATTGTAAAAATACATTTTTAATAAATATGAGGTCAAAGTCAAGGCAGCTAATAAAATATTTTATTAATACCTAAAATTCAATAAAATATGAGTCACAAGCTCATAAATATCTTCTATGAGTTGTCATGGCTCATAAATATCTAAAACGAGTTGTCAATCCTTCATAATTACTTTGACCCAACCCAGGGTTAAATTAAACTCTACCTAAGTTATTTTAGACTCAAACAAAGTTAGAAATAAACCTAACCTCCCTAGGGTTATAGTTATTTTTGTGACCTATAAATACAAGTGCCCTCACTCTACCCAAAAAAAAAATGTGTGTAAGCTTATTCTATAGGAATACCTTCAAGAAGCCATCAAAGCAATGTTATAATTACAAATTAATATCAAGCTTCACACCAAGCCAAGACAATCAAAGAAAATCCATATGTGGCCTTAGAGAAATAATGACAATAAGTATAATGCATTGATTAAAGTCTCTAATGCCATAATTTAAGTAAGAACATCTTCTATGCCAATAAATGGACACTAATTTTGATAAGGGAGGTAAACTTATTGTATGATTTTAACTCTTATTTGTAGTTTTATTCATTGTGTTATGCTCCCCCTAATAATTAGGCAAGATTGGCTTAGTTTCATTATATTTTTATACTTTAATTTTCTTGAGATTCACTAATAAATAACTAATGACATTTGTGTGCTCTTCGGATTCTTAATGACATAAATCTCACTAGAATGTCCATAGTGGGCACAATGAGGTAGTAAGGAGAATTCCAAATACCAATGGTAAAAAGGAGGGCATACATTAGTCCTTAATTCATATCAATGCCAAGCATAGATATGGAGTGAACACCCTCAAAATATCCACACAGGTGTACAACAACCCAATCAATATAAATTCTACTACTAAGGGTTTTAATAATAGCAAACATCCACCTAAAATCTAATGTAGCAGTCTAGAAATTATTTCAAACCCTCACAAGGGATGAAAAATTATGGTAATCTTTAATCACATTGAAACTATAATTTAGTCATGATCTGTAAGTATAATTATGATTCCTAAATGGAATCACCTCAATGGGTTAGAGGCTTTTCATCATCCACACTAACATGTCAAAGGGTTTTGTCCTTATGAAAATATTAAGCATAATGGCTCAAGCTCTGGATTAGGTTTTGATTATCAAAAATGAATAGTAAATCATCACTCTTTGTATCCCAACTTCTTTTATAATTTTTATTTTCTAATTCCACCTAAAATTATTTAGAACTACTTTTAATAAAATATCACTTTTGATCCACTTAATGATAATTACTTTTGGCCCTCTTAATGAATAATAATAATAATAATAATAATAATAATAATAATAATAATAATAATAATAATAATAATAATAATAATAATAATAATAGTAATAATAATAAGTGTGATTTTCATCTTATAAAATGAAAGTGAATTAAGGCAACTTAAAGTATTATAATTAATTTATTTCCCTAACTTTATATGTTAGCCTATGGGACAAAAGGAATAGGTTATATGTCTTCTAACTGGATTAATTTTGAAAATGGTACATGACACAAAATTTGTAAAAATTCATATAAAATTAGTTCATGCACTTTTTTCCTCATTTGATATGTATAAAAATTTCATGAAGTGTAAGTAAATTACAAAGGAAACTAAAGCAACTTCACTAATGTAACTTCTAAAATTCATAATAATTAAACTATAAATCATAAAATTAAACATTAAAATGAAAAATAACCATGATTGACCTTATTTTTCATTAAAAGTATATTTTTTAAAAAATTGAACATTTAAAATTATATAAAAAATATCAAATGAATTAGCCCTTCTTGGGCTTAACAGAATCCATTCAATGAGCAATATGAATGAATATCTTAACTTTATTTTTCTATCTATTATATGTTAATGAGTTGTTTAGCACAGAATTTAGGAGAGATGAGGACCGTCCAAACTCTCCTAAAAAAAGATCCAAAATTTCTCCAAGTTCTATGTCTATCAGATCTTGGCAGACTAGATCTCACTTAGTTGGTCATTGAAAATTGTTCCATATAAGGGGCCTTTGTTGGTTTTAGAAATTTTAACAGTATTTTGATACCTAGAAAAATTAGAGGAAAATGTTTATTTTGTTGTTGTTTTTTTTATGTTTTTTTAACATATTTAAAAATAATAACATACACATTCATTCACCAATAAATCAATCAATATTATATAACAAAAACAAACAAACTTGCATATTCAATTTGCCCATGTCAATAAAAATTTGTTTTGATTAGGTTTTTAGCTTAAAAGGAAAATTAATTGATTTAAGTGTGTTCACATTGCAATTAGAGGTTCAACAATTCCATAATAACAATGGATAAAATTCTTGAGATCAAAATTGACATTAAAATAGATTGCATTCAAATAAACCCTATACCAACAGATTGATTAAAAAAAAATAGCAAAAGAAGGGGAAATGGGAAAGAAAAGCCTATAACAATGAAGACAAATTTGATTTATTGATCACACGAACTCCATTAATCAACCTCTAATCCAACTAGCATACAAACAACTAAAATCAGAGCCAATACAAGATTTTAGGGAGAGAAGACAAGGAAATAACAACCACAACCATTGTATACATGCACCAATTGAAGAAAATAATTCCAAGTCTTATATTAATTACAATGTATCACTTTGACAATCGTATTCAGAGTCTATTACAATTGATTCCTCAAATATTTTTTATCATAAGTAAGTTGAGGAGTTGAGGGAGATATTAAGATACTAAATAGAAAATAAAATGCAAGAAATGAAAGTTTGATTGACTGAAATCTCTTTGTGGGAGAAAAATACAACCCTTATCCAATGAAAATGAGACAAAATAAATAAAAATGGTTTTTCATGGGCTGGAATTTTCCCTCCAAATTGCCATCTACCACCATAAATGCCTTTAACTACCTCATTTATCTTCATTCTCCTCCAAATCCTGCCACTTTCACTATTTATTTCCTAAAAATGATCAAAAAACAAGTTAAAAGTTTTCATCTAAAAACTCAAATAGTAAAATGAAACACCAAAGCATGAACATGTTTTGTTTCATTCAAAACTAGGAATAATTATGGTACCATTACATTCAGGATGGATTCACCTTTTCAAATATGCAAATGGTTTGAAAAACCAATGTCATAAATTCAAGTTATCGACAAAAAATCATTAGAGAGTAAAAAATAGGCCCAATAGACCTAATTGAGCTTTTTGGCATGACGGGCTTTTTAAAATTTACACTTTTAAAAAGTCTTACCTTTTCATTCTAATTAGGATTTCAAATATTAAATAGAACTAGACTACACTTTTAACTTATTGACAAACCTAATTAGCACTTGCATGTCTAAATAGAACTGACTTTGGCATGTTTGAACTTTTTAGACCTAATTGGAGGTCTGATATCTTATTAAAACTAGAAAAGGATGTTGAGGGGGGCCTAAGACCTAATCGGTCTTGGTTCCCCTAGATGGGTCTTGTTTATTGCCTATAAGGCATTCACATTATATTTAGGCTAAAATCTTAACCAATACTATGTCATTCTAATGGCCCCTACCAAACCCAATCAGGGAAAAAATCCTTGATTAACACTAACGCTACACCTCCATGTCGACACTGGACCTATTTAGAGTTTGGAATTTAACTAACATAGATATTTCTTAGATTGATAAACTATGATCTAATCAAGTATTTTTCCCCAATTATAACTAACTTACCACTTACTGACCAAACCTAGACCTAGTTGGCATTTTTTATTTGGACAACACTACTTTTATCCCCTCAAATCCCTAATGACCTAATCAGGATCATGATCCCACTTAGCATTACATGCACTTTCCTAGCCTAAACCAAAACCTAATCATGATGGAAAGCTTGAACATCAAAATGAACACTTAAGACAGCAACTTAAGACCTAATTGAAACTTTTCTCTAGTTAACAAACAAAAGCATGAATGACTCCACCCAAGAACTAATTGGGCTTTAGAAGCCCAATTAGGTTTGTAGACTTAACAAATTTCAAACATAGAAAAAAATACCTATGAAAATCTTGATTATAACTACATTTATAAAATTATCCAAAACTAGACCTAATCAGGGTTTTAAAACCTAATTTGGTCAAGAGACTTATCAAAAAAATTGATCATCTACAATAATGCTAACTAGGAGAAATGATAATATTTTTTGAGACTTAGCAAGACTTTTAATGAGGTGAAATTTATTCAAGTAATAATATAGAGACCAAGCGTAAAATATGCAAATGACTCATATGAGCATGGTCATTTCAATATAATAGGCGTCTCATAATATAGGTCACAAAAATCAAAGTGAACCCCCAAAGTGGTTATAGGGAGCTGAGAGAGGCAATGAGTGAGACTCAACTAATGACAATACTCCACTTTGAGACCAAGTTTTATATATGAAATTTTATTATTCAAACTTGTTCCTCATGATGGGATAGGTTTTGGGAGACATAATGCATGAAATCTAAAATTAACTCCTAGATCAGGCTAAGAAAGTTAGGCAAGCCAAGTTTTAATTATAAATTAGGAGGTCAAAACTCTAATTTCATGCTAAGTGCCTTATACAAATTTATGTCACATGGATGTGGTCTTTCTAATAGTAATGGTTATAGGAATTTATTTATCATATAAATCAAGACAAGATATTAAATCAACTTGAGAGTGTTGAGTATAATTATTTGTGAGTGCAAGTGGGTGAGACTATAAAATAAAAAAGAGTTTCCCTGACTCTTGGAATAATTAGGGCATGTTGATAAATCAATAAAAAATGGTGACCCTACTATAAAATGATCTTTATTAATTTGTTATGATAGAAACATGTCTATGAATCCATTATCTATGACTAAGACTATGCATGGAACATTAATGGATTTGAGAGAGGAGAAGATGGGAAAAGATAAAAGACCAAATTAGACATTCTCATTGACTTGGTGTGTGCAAATGAGTTAATCAACATTCCTTAGAACCTATAAGGACTAACTATTATGGATCCAATAATGAAGCTAGTGAATCCTCCCTTGATAATTTTTGCATGAACATTGCTCTACTAACAACCAAGCATGTATATCCCTAATGGAGTTGTCTTTGATCTCACAGAAAGCCTTACTCTACTACTAACTAGGAATCCATAGCCCCATTATAAGTTTTTTGAATCACCTAGGATCAAGTTTTTCAAATTTTGATTTTTCTTTTATTTTCTTGTTTTCTCTTTTCTCTTTTTTTTTTTTGCATTTCAATTTTGGGTTGGGGACCATTGTGGCAAGTGAAAGGAAAAATTATATATTTTTACCCTAGGTTTTCACCATATCAAGTTCATCCAAGCAAACCCAGAAACCATTAATATGTGAATTTTACACTTGGTTTCAATAAAATATCTTCATTAGCCATATAGTTTAACCAAACTTAACCCAACTTGAATAAATTTAGATCACACATAATAGCTCAAGTCTTCAAAACCAATTTATAAATAAAATATAATGTTATAAACTAATAGAAATACTTATGTACCAGAATGTCACTCAATCTACCTACATATAGGCATTTCATTATTTATTATTTAACTAATAAGGGGAACCCATAAGGTAAAACAAATAAACCAGGCCAAAAAGAGACAAGCAGTGAGGCTAGACTGACAATGAAAAGTGATAAAATAATTGAAAGTAAACTAGACTAACAAAAAAACAGGAAATAAATCAAGAAACAAAGGAGTAATGGGAAAGAGAAAGTATTTATGAGAATTTACCAAGCTAATTCAAGCCTAGAAATAGTTTTTGAAGAACTATCCATTGGTGGTCAATGGGACATCCTCACCAGTTAGACACCTTAGGAAAAATACACTCTTGCCCAGGATTTCATATATTTGGTAGGGACCCAACCACAGGTCATCAAAATTTCTATATTATCCTTTTTTCTCATGGGCCTTGTCCTATAGGAGGATTAGATTAGAGATCTAAAAGGATTTCACTTTGTCTTGTTTATCAAACTGACATTTGATAACTCTTGGGTGTTTGCCAAATTATATCAAGTTTACATCATGTTTTTATTCTATTTTTATCAATTTAGGGAGGTGATATTTTATCCTATCATCAATTTTCAAGTAGTCTCTCATGAACTATAACATGGTAACTCTCAGGTTAACCAAAAATATTGGGTCTTGGTTATAAAAAAGATGATATGGTGATATGCCTAGGGATAAATTAACTCTATTCCTATCATAACACAATGAAAATTTTAGAAAATTATGTCAATCCCTAGGGTTATTTTCCAATATCTTCTTGATTACCTCTAACAAGTTCTTATTAGTTGATTACACTGCCCTATTACCCTATGGGTAACAATTGGAAGAGATTTTAAGAATTCCATGATTTTTGTAAGCCCATTCAGTAAATTAAAGAGAGGAGAAAGCAAGTCCATTATCACATACCATAGTTTCAGGCATCTCAAACCTAGTGGTGATATGCTCCTCAAGAAAGGTGATTACCATGGAAATCATGTAATTCTTAAACACTTAAGCTTTAGCCCAACAAGTATAGTAGCTAGTTTTTATAATAATTAACTCATGTTCTATAAAAGAATTAGCATTGATTAATCCAAAAAATTATAATCCCCGTTTTATGAATGGTTGGGCCTTAATACCCAACTGCAATGGCATGGTAGGAGAATGTTCTTTGTGTGTGATAATTTGAAAGGTATGACAACTTTATACGTGAGCATGAGCATCTTTAAAAACATGCAATTATTAATAACCCACCCTAAATATCTAGTGGATTGTATCACTCCCTGAACCATGATCAATTCCTTATTTCTCATGGAAATCACTAAGTACTTCTGTTGATTTTTATTTATTCAAACATCTCAAATATATGCCTTCATGATTATTTCAGTATAGCATACCTGATTTGATCATGAAGTTATTGCATTTTAGGTGGTAGGTACTTCTCTAAATGGAATTTAGATGACTTGGGCACTCATTGTTTAAAAATTAATAGATTACATCCTAGTACCAATCATCATTTGTGATATATTACACTATGTACTATTAGAAAATGATCTATGGGCCTACTTCAAATATTGCCTTACTAATTCCTTGACTTCATACAAGCTTCATTAGTTGTATTTCCAATTAAAACTCTTAGATAATACTCATCCACTTGCCTCTTCGCTCACCTAATTCATCTTACATTAACATATCCTTCACTGTTGGGTTAGGCACAACTGTGAATACCTTGTTATAAATAATGTAGTGTCTAAAATTTTTGAGCTTTGATTAAAGCAAAAGCCTATTTTTTTATAGTTTAATACCTTATTCAGCATTACAAAGTCTATAAATCATGAATGATTTAGGTCTCTCATACCTAACTTCTTTATTTTGTGGTAGGATAATAATACTTGAGTGTTTGGAAGAAAATGAATGGATGTGGAATGGTTGTGTATAATTAGGACTGATTATCACTAGTGTATTTAAAATCGATGTCTTGATTTGATAAGAATTCACTTGTGATTTAGACATCCATTCAATATTTACATCCTTATTTATCATGTTTTTTAGTGGTCAAACTGTCTCTATAAAGCTTGAATTAACTTCCTTTTGAAGTTGATCTTGATAAAAAATGACTTCAGTTTCTTTATGCTGCCAAGCAACAAAATTTTGAGAATTTATTCTGCTCTCTTTAGGTCTATCTATATACCTTGTTTAGAGATGATGTGACCTATAAATTTACCCTCTATAACCCCAAGTATACACTTTTTTAGGTTCATGGAGATTTCATGATTTTTCACCTCTATAAAACTATTCTAATGTCCTTCACGTGGTCTTCTCTATTCTTGGAAAAGATAGTCAAGTTGTCTATGTATATGACTGCATTTTTTGATAATATTCTTAAACATAATATCCGTGGCATATTGGAATGTGGCACCCACATTGATTAGGCAAAATGACATCCTTTTGTATGCAAATGAACCTCACATAATTGTAAATGTTGTCTTGATCCAATCCTCATAGTTAATGATTACCTGATTATAGCCTGAATACCCATTAATAAATGACATCATTTGAGCGTTGCTCACTATATATATATATAACTTCATCTAGTGAAGGCAACGAGTAGTTACCTTTATCTAAAGCTTTATCAGGTTGTATAAGTCTACACAAATTTATATCTATCTATTTTTATTTTGAACTAGCACCAAATTGACCACCCATGTGGAGTCCCTGATGGGAAAGATGATCCTTACTAAAAGTAACTTCTACACTTCCTTGAATATCAATGGCTTTAGTAATGGATTCACTAGTCTTTACCTATGATGGAATGGTTTGACTTATAGATTGAGAGTGATAGCATATGTGAGAATGGAAGTGTGAGACACTTTTAAGTCCTAATATATCCAATATATAACTTCCTTGAAGTCCTTAAAGGATTAAATGAACTCTTGTTTTTATTTATCAATATATTTTCATAAAACCAAATGTTTTTATTCATTAGCATTACCCAAATTGTAGTGTTGGTGTAGCATAACTTTGGTGAGGGCTAATTTTTATTTTTCACCTTGTTGGTCTATGTCAAATATCCTTTCGATTGAGATCACACATTTTGGTATATTTTTGGTTTTTAAATTAATCACCGCGTCCTCTTCTAGTTCAAAGTATTCTCTGTCATCTTCATCTATAATATGACTTTTGAACACAATCATGTTGGTGATGAAGTCAATGATATTTTGATCATCATTGAATACCTAGAAGCTTTTGATATTATTGATAATGAAAGGAGTAGAGACTAACTCCACTAATAATCTCCTCAACTTGGAGTCATAAATTAATTCCAGAGTGCTCGTCATTATTTCCAATGTATCTATTTTATAATTTATTCTACGAGGTAATGTTTGAATGTTGAATACATCAAAATATTTTATTAAGTTTCATACTTGGTTGAAGTATCTAGATAGGCATTTATAATTACAAGTGTATTGGATTCTTACCTTATTTACCACTAGTCACCAAGCACTTTTAGATTCTTGACTTTCTTCCTTAGAGTAAATTAGAGATTGTGAAATAGTGCCTCATATTTAGCTACATTGTTTATGCAATTAAATTATAAGCAAAAGGCAAATACGTATGAATTACCTCATGGATTAATGAGTTAAAATCTATCACTACATGCACTTTTGGACTTATATCCATCAAACTTCAGATCCATAAGTGATTTTAGTTATGTATATCATATTCTAATAAGTAGGCGTTGTTGTAGTATTAACCTCTTTTATTATTTTCTCAATTATTAGTGGGCATACACTTTATTTCTTAGTTGATAAATAACTTATAGTTAGGTCTTCTATGGTATAATTATGTATAGGGTTATCTAGAATGGTTATTTCCTCATTTGAAGATTTTTCAAATCCTTTATTCTCACTTGGATCTACTTATTTGACACCCTCACATGTTATGACAACATTAGGGAATGAAGTTATATCTAGTGCATAGAGGAAATAATCCTCATCTATATGATGTAACTCCTCAAATTCTATTTTTTCTTATGCATACAATATGTTAATGAAAATTTTCTTATGATTTTCTACTTCTTTCTCAAGTGTGTAGACCCTGAGATCAGATTCCTTGAACAATATTTAATTTGTTTTATTGTATTTTATGACCATGTGAGTCATTTTTGGCTCACACTAACTTATAATTTCATTTGGTATGCCTTTCCATTGTAGCCACATGTGAGATAAGTCAAATTATATATATTCATTTAGTGTTCTAGACCAATATTTGCTTAGAAGCATACCATAAGCTTCAATTATATCCACTACATGAATGTTAATGAATTATTGCACTCGTGAATTAGAATCCAACTACATGTATATGTGGTTCAACACATCAACAACCTTAACCTTAAACTTGTCCAACTGAACAACTTTTTTACTTTAATTTGTAAGAGTCAAAACCAACTGTTGGCAAATTGCATAAGGAGTCATATTAGTAGAAGAACCTAAATCCACTAAATAATTGTGTAAGTTTTCATTAAAAATATGAATTTTTAGGAAGAAAGGAAGCATTTCAATTTTTTCTTTATAAATTAAAACATGAGAAACAGCTATTCTATCAACCTCCTTCCCTTTACGAATAGATAATTCTTTGAATAACATATCTTTCTGGTTATAAATATTGAGGAAATCAAACATTATTATGTTGGCCTTAGTTTTATTTAGGTCATATATAATTTTATATCCATGTTTGTTTTGTTCAATTGTTTTATCATTTTACGGGGTGTAGAGTTAGTCTTGGATTAAAAATATGTATTTGACCCTTTAGGTAAAAATTGATTATTGCTAAAGTTCTCATTAGGTGGAACTTAAGTGTTGTTTAGAGCAGTAGAGTTAGTTAATGGATTTTTAAATTTACTAATAAACTAGTAGATGTTCCCTATTAAAATTATTTGAATGCATGGACCTCATCTAAGTTGTGTTCAGGCTTGTTTTCACTCTTGAATGGGAACTCGTAAGTTTCCAAGGCTAGAGTTGTATCAGGGTTTCCTTTGCCTTGATTGGAGTTGTTATCAGGTGTAGGGACTATCTCAAGGTTATCCATCTCTTTTTGTAAGATGTTTGAGGCTAATATGAACTTAGTAGAGTCTATTTTAGTGTGATTAGGTGTGTTTTACAACCTACACTAGGTGGGAAAAGTTAAATTGGCTAGGTTCACTAAGTTTGAAGAACTATTATTATTGCTCTGATTTGCATTATCTAGAAGACTAGGTACTACTCCATTATTGGGACTCAATGTGGAGTTATCCATGTTTTGGTTTTTTTGGTCATACTTTTATACATAGATTGACCATATCATTCATCAATCTTTGATTCATTTGCTTCAAGTTTGCTACTTCAAAGTTTACAATAACATTTTCTTAATTTCATGTTTATATTTGTGGGTTAAACATAGTTACAGTAGAATTTATAAATGTAGGGATAATAGGATATGTTTGGTATGGAAATTTTTGATAAGTATTTGATTATTTAGGAATGATGGGATAGCCAATTGGTTGCTAGTAGAGGCAACATAACCACTCATGTTAGGCTTGGTAACAATGTTTTTATATGTAAAAAGAACTAAATGTTAATTATTTGCCTATAAAAAAATGATTTGGAGGCATATAATATCAACCATTATGCATATAGTTCATAGGCATTGGGTTGTAAATTAGAGTTAGGCTTGAATACATGGCACTCAAGATCATATTAATCAATGAAGTGTTGTGAATGAGAGTCTAGTTGATCATTGAAATTTGATTGTAAGCTCTAGGCTAGCCTAATGAAGGTAAAGGGCCAAATCCATAACCTTTTGGCACCATTTGTTTCTCAATATATATAGCTTCATTTTAGGCCAAAGATAAGGATATGAGTGTTATCAAAGTTCTTTTGATAAAAATGGATGTCATTGAGTCCAAAGCCCTCAAATAGGTATATATGGTAGTGGATTCCATTTGAGTGTATGGGTCCTTCAATATCTGGTATAAATTATGGAAACATGTATTAAAACTACTCATTATCTCATTTAATTCCCTATGATTAGCCACAAAATTATGGTATAGGATAGTTAGATCAATGGGCAGCCGAAAGTGATTGACAAATATTATTTCTAGATTAGCCCAAGAGGTGATAGATCCATTTGGAAATCTAAGATACCAAGTGTAGTTATTTTGTCTTAAATATTAAATAAATAAGTGGTAATAAACATCCTCATGTTGAATAAGAGTTTAGATAAGGGCATCTTTGAATGCCTAAATATGCTCTTTAATGGTTTGAATCCCATTCTATACATATTTTAGGTAGAACTTGTTGGGATTCTTTGGTAGGTCATATTCAGGATGTAGAGAATTCATAGGGAATCCACATCCACCAATCCAAGTGGGATTATCTATCATTGGTGGGTTTTGAGAGGCATAAAACTAGCTAACAAAGGAAACTGCAACTATAGGTGAGCTACTAACTAAGTGGATTTATCTAGTTTTTATTTTTCCTTTGTTTCTTCTTGGTTTTTTATGTTTAGTGAGCTCTAAAAAATAAAATTCATACCCAACAAACTTTTATCTATTGGATATTCACCTAGTTTCCAATTTAATATTTTGAATACTTGAGCGTGGGTAATGGTCCTAAATGTTCAAGTTTGAATTTTTCATTAAAAATTTTAGTTTTATGTTTACTATTTTCCTTCTTTATAGAAAATAATATGTTAATGGGTTATTTAACACACCAACTTAGGAGAGACAAGGACCATCCAAATTCTCCTAAAAATAGATCTAAAATCTCTCCAAGGTCTATGTCTACCAAGTCTTGTTAGACTATATCTCGCTCAGTTGGTCATTATAGACTATTCCATATAATGGGACTTTGTTGGTTATGCATATTTTAACAATATTTTGGTACTTCAAAAACTTATAGGAAAATTCTTTTTTTTGTGTGTATTTTGTGGGTCTTGAGTAGATTTGGAAATAATAACATATGCATTCATTCACCAATAAATCAATGGATCTCATGTAAAATAAATAAATAAACTTGCATTTTCAACTTGCCCATGTGAATAAAAATTATTTTTGATGGGGGTTTCAAATTGAAAAGAAAATTAACTAATTTAAGTGTGTTCATTTCATTTCACTTATAGGTTCAACAATCCCATAATAACAATGGATAAATTTTTTGTGATCAAAATTGACATTAAAATGGAATGCATTTAGATAAACCCTAAACTAACAGATTGATAAAAAAAATAACAAAATAAGGGAAAAGGAGAAATAAAAACCTATAATAATGAATAAAAATTTAATTAGTTGATTATATGAACTCCATTAATTAGCCACTAATCCAACCAACATAAGCATAATCAAAATTAGAGCTAGTGCAAAGTTCTAGAGAGAGTAGACAAGGAAATAACAACCATAACCATTGTATGCATGTGTTAATTGAAAAAAATAATCCCAAGTCTTCTATTAATCATAACATATCATTTTAATAATCATATATGGAGTCCATTACAATTAATCCTTCAAAAAAATTATAGCATAATGGCAGGGGAAGAATTGAGGAAGAGATTAAGTTATTGAATAGAAAAAAATAGAGGAAATGAAAATGTGAATGATCAAAATCTCTTTTTAGGAGAAAAAATACAACCCTTGCTCAATGAACATGAGACAATATATAGAAAAATGGCCTTCTATAGGCTGGAATTTTCCCTCCAAAATGCCATATACCACCATCAATGCCTTCAGATACCTCCTTTATCTTCATTCTCCTCCAAACCCCATCACTTTCACTCTTCATTTCCTTAAAATAATCAAAAAACAAGTCAAAATTTTACATTTAGAAACTCAAATAGTCAAATGAGACATAAAATTATGAACAATTTTTACTACATATAGAACTCAAAAAAATTAATCTAGTTTGGAGTAACCTTTCTAAAGACATAAATGGTTCAAAAAATTGATGTCAAGAACTCAAGTTATCACCAAAAAACCATCAGGGAGTCAAAAATAGACCCATTACACCTAATCAAGGTTTTTAGCATGACATCATTTTTAAAAAAATTCACTTTTTGAAAATTTTAATTTTTAGTTGTAATTGAGATTTTAAAGCCCGAATAGAACTAGACTACACTTTTAACTTATTGATAGACTTAATTGGCACTTGTTTATCTAAATAAAACTAAGTTTGGAGTGTTTGGACTTTTTATACCTAATCAAAGGTCTGATGTCTGATTAGAACTAGTAAAGGATGTTGAGGTGGGCTCAAGACCTGTTTGGGCTTGGGACCCCTGGATAGGTCTTATTTATTACCTAGAAGGCATTCACATTCTATTCAATCTAAAATCCCCAACCAACACTATGTCATCCCAACATCCCCCTCCAAAACCTAATCAAGGAATGAATCCCTGATTAACACTAAAATTGCATCTCCCTATCAACACTAGACCTATTTAGAGTTTAGATTTAGACTAACAAAGAGACTACCTAGATTGATAACCCACAACCTAATCAGGGATTTTCCCCTGATTAGAACTAACTACCCACCTACTAACCAAACCTACACCTAGTTAGTGTGTTTTCTCTGAACAACACTATGATCATCCCCCTGAAGCCCTAATAACCTAATTGGGATCATGAGCTTGCTTAGAAATACATGCACTTGCTTAGACTTAACCAAAACTTAATCATGATGGAAAGTCTAAATATCAAAGTGAACGCCCAAGACACTAACCTAAGACCTAATTGAAACTTTTTCTATGGTTAATAAATGAAAGCATGAATGACTCCCCCAAAACTTGATTGGGTTTTAAAAGCTTGATTAGGTCTGAGGACTTAACAAATATTTAAACACAAATGAAAATGCCTAAGAAAAGCCTGATTATAACTATGTTTAGAAAATTGACAATAAATATACCTAGTCAGGGTTTTTAAACCTGATTAGGTCTATATACTTATCAAAAAAATTGATCATATACAACAATGCTAACTAGGAGAAATAATAATATTTTTTTAGACTTAGCAAGATTTTGAATGAGGTGAAATTTGTTTAAGGGTTCATCTAGATACCAAGTGTAAAATATGAAAATGACTCTCATGAGCATGGTCATCTCAATAGGAATGGTCTTAGATCTTAAAATGGCATGAAAATTAAAACAACCCCCAAAAGTGGTTGCAGGGAGCTGAGAGAGATAGAGAGCAGGAGTTAGCTAGCATAGGGAAGTATGACAAGACTCCACTTTGGGAGTAAGTGTTAAATATGAAATTTTATCATTAAAAATCAATCATCATGGTGGGATAGGTTTAAATATCCATAATTTCATATAAAATCATATGACATCCTAGAGTAGGCTAAGAGAGTTAGACAAGTCAGGTTTTAAATACAAATTGGGAGGTCAAAACTCTACTTTCATGGTAAGTGCCTTATACAAAGTTTTCTCACATGGACATGGTATTTCAAATGGTCATGGTTATAGGACCTAATTTGGCATGGAAATTTATATATTCTATATATTTATCTTGAGAGTGATTATATAAATAACTTGTGAGCACAAGTAGAAGCAAAAGTAGATATACAAAAGTAAAAAGAAGTTCCCTGGTTCTTAGGAAAATTAGGGCATGTTTAGAAAGCAACAACACTATGTAAAATAGTGAATGAAATTATTCATGCCAATTTACAACTTTATTTTCAAATCATAAAAATGTTATTTCATTACATTTATCCTTCCTTCTTCAATAAGCACTTTAATGAAAACTAATACATAAAATCTCTTAATCATTATATCAAAAAAAAATCATTTATTTCCATGTGAAAGAAGGAAAAAAAGGGGGGATACATTTAAAGTCACCCCATATTTGGGTCTCCAATTTTTCATCAAAAAATGAAAAAAATAGTTCATGTCTAATGAAACATTTCTTTTTTAAAATGTATTTTCATAGCATCAGACTTTAGAAAAAAACATAGTTTTAAAAAATATATATATATTAAATAACAATACACCATGACAAGGTTCAGTGGCATTCAACCTTTGTTGACCATATCTATGGCTAAAACATATGGTGGGTTTTACTACATTGCTTATAAGCCATGTAGTTTCCCCTAATTGCTCAACCTCCATGATAGTGCTCACATGCATCGCAAGTATGCAATACCATGGTGGTCACTACCATGTACAAATATGTAAACCCATAATCCTATACTACTCACCATGTAGTCACGTTGATGACCACTGGCCTATTTTTTAGGCAGCCCTACATAAAATATCATGTGCCCTTCCAAGGGACTTATGTCACCTCAACCCTAAAGGTAACCTAAATTCAAAAATTCACAACAAATGAACCATAATCCCTAATTTCATGAAACAAAAAGCATTGTGTCTAAAAATTTGTAAAAATTCATATAAATTTAGTTTAGGCACTTTTTTACCTCATTTGATGTGTAAAAAAATTTAATGAAGTTTAATTAGTTTCCAAAGAAAACTAAAGTAACTTCAGTATTGTAACTTTGAAAAATCATAACAATTAAAATTTAAATCATAAAATGTATAATAATCTTGATTAACCCTATTTTTCATCAACATTAAATTTGAAAAAAAAAACTTCTAAAATTATATTAAAATTATTTAAATGAACTATCCCTCTTTGGGCTTAACAGAATCCATTCAATGAGTAATATTAAATAATATCTTAACTTTCTTTTTTATCTACTATGTAAAATAGACATTGAAATCATTCACACCAGTTTAAAACTTTATTTTTAAATCACTAAAATGTTCTTTCATTACATTTATCCTTCATTCTCCAAATACCACTTTAATGGAAACTAATGCATGAAAGCTCATAATCATTACATAAAAAAAATCCTTTCATCAATTTCCATGTGAAAGAGGGAAAAAATTGAGGGGGGATGTATTTCAGGTCATGCCACCTTTGGATCTCCAAGTTTTTATAACAATGAAACAAAATGGTTCATTATTAGATATTAATTTTAGAGCTATTTTTACTTGTGTTATTTTATTCATTTACCAAAATGAGCTTCACAAGTAGTCATTTACCCAAATGACATTTTTTTACGCGTGTATTTTGGTGATAATCACAAGGCAAGGGGACCCATTTTAGCTAAAGGTAAAAAAGGCTATAGCATGAGAATGTTGAAGTGGTGAATTACATTCACCATTCCTCCCCTACTAAAAAAATCCTACAGTGGTTATATGCTAAAGTGGGTCCCTTGCCTATGATTATCACCAAAAAATATAGGAGTAAAACATGTCATTTGGGTAAATGACTACTCATGAAGGTCATTTGGGTAAATGAATAAAATACAAGTAAAAATCTCATTATAATTAATATGTAATTATAATACTTTTGAAATCCTTCAACTTAATATTAAAATGGTTCATGTCTAACAGAATAGTTCTTTTTTTAAACTTATTTATAAAAGCTCAAACTTTAGGAAAAAATAGAGTTTTTACAAAATAATATTAAATAAAAGTATACTTGTTCTATATAAAAATACACCATGAAAATATTGCAGGGTAGCCAACCTTTGTTGACCACCTCCATGGTTAAATAATGTGGTGGGTTTTACCATGTGGCTTATAATCCATGTAATTTACCCTAACCACTCAGTGTCCTTGACGGTGCTTACATGTACTGTCAATATAATATGCCATGATGATTACCACCATGTAAAAATTGGAGGCCTTTAGAGCATATATTATTTGTTGTGTTGTCACATGGGTTACCAATGACCTATTTTCTAGGTTACCCTACACAAAGGATCATCTCCCTTCCAAGGAAGTTGTGTAACCTAAAATTACCCTACAGGTAACCGAAATTCAAAAAATCACAACTCAAATGAATTATAAACCCTAAATTCATGAAATGAAATGAAGCAAGTCCTAAAGTTTGTAAAATTTCATATAAAATTGGTTTGGGTAGTTTTTTGCCTCATTTAACATGTATAAAAATTTCATGAAGTGTAAGTAAATTACAAAGGAAACTAAAGGAACTTCAATAGTGTAACTTTTTAAAATCATAACAATTAAAATTTAAATCATAAAATTAAAACATAAAATGAAGTAGAACCTTAATTAACCATATATTTATTAAAATTTAATTTGGAAAAAATTTAAACTTTTCAAATTATATAAATAATGTTTAAATGAACTAACCATTCTTGGGCTCAATAGAATCCATTCAAATAGCATTATGAAGGAAGATATTAACTCTATTTTTATCTATCGTGTAAACTAGAGAATGAAATTATACATAACAATTTAAAATTTGTTTTTCAAAGCATAAAAAAATATTTCATTAAATTTATCCTTCATCAACTAGAAATTTAATGAAATTTAATGTGTGAAAGTTCCTAATCATCACAATAAATTTTACCTTTCATTTATTTCACATTTATTAAGATTTAATATTCATACAATGGCTTAAAACTATCCACTAATAATTTTATTATAATTTCATTTTTAAATCCATAAAAGAAAATTAGTCACCAAATAAGCTTCATGTATACCTTCAAGGCCAAGCCAAGGAGGGATCCCATATTTTTTCCATCATCAGATGACTACCCTAGTAGCCCACAACCCTAGGACTCCCATCTTTGTTCATATGTTACTCCAAAGGTTCAAGGTAAGGTAATATAGGTAAGGAAAGAGGTGGATACTTGCAAGGTAACAAGCTCAACTAGGAGGTACCATTAAGTGTCTCAACTAACATTTTTTTAATCTCAAAAGTCTTCCATAATCACAGCAAACCAAATCCCACATAAAATTAATAAAAATAAATTTCATAATAAGAGGTACAAAACATACATGGTAGCCACAAAGAAATAATATTTGTCAAGACTCCACACTCACCCATTGTGGACTATAATTTCTACTCTCCAAACTATAAGGGTGGGAAAAAGAGGAATTTATAATTTATCACATGTCCAAACCCTTATCCTTTTCCATGGGAGGACCTTAGAAACATAAGGGTTTATATTTTCCAAAACTGCCTACATTAGAGATTTGAAGGAGGACTTGGAATTTAGTTCCTTTGCCTAACCCCTCTACATGAAGACACATACCATGTAGTAAAATCTAAGCCCATTCAAGAAAGATAATGGTATAATTTTAAATCTCAAAATGGGCTATAAAAAATCCATCAAAAATGGAGGTATTTTGTATTTCCAAGCATAAATATAAAATAAAAATACACATGATGTCCATAAGCACAATATGGAAACAAAACAAAGAGATAAAGTGAGATAATTAACCTTACATCCTCTTGAAATCACAAAATAAGAAGGGAAGAAAGATAACTCTTTTAAAATGAGAAATTGGAAAAATAAGAGTAACATGGAAGTGTACCTTAGCTTAACCTCATAGACACCAAGTAATCTCCTAAAAGTTTTATAATCAAATTAACTCATTCCCAAACCAATCTATCCCCATCCCTCTCTAAGCTCCTTATTTCCTTCATCAAGCTCTCCTCAACTCTCTAATTTTTAAATGAGAAAAAAATTACTCCAAAGAAGGCTTTCAATGATCTATAGATAAAATGCTTCAACCCAATGTCCAATGGGAAGGTGAAACCTCCCTTTCCCATTCCTTGTCTCTTCTCCAAATGTCTAATTTTATATTAACTCAACCTATGCACCCATGTGGTAAATAAACACTTGCACATAACCTTAATTTTCTCACTTCCCCATGCCATAAATGGTCACATGATGTGTTATAACTTGTTCAAAACTTTAGAAAAAATTATTAGCTCATCCCTTGGTCCTAAAGGGTCTTAAATTCATTTAAAACCACCTCTAAAATACTTTATATCCACTTGAAAATATGGAAAAAATTTCCCATTTGCATTTTTGTTAAGGGGGGTAGTTAATTGGTTTATACATATACCTTTATGAATTAATTTAAAGTTAAGGTGACTTATAAGGTATTGTAAAGAGGTAATGAAAATTGTCAGGGGGTGTGGATAGTGATAGGGGGTTAAAACTAAAAACTATATTAAATGGTGATGCTAGGATTGGATTTTAATCTAAGGGAATCATGTAGACACTAGACAACTAAAACCAATGGTTCACTTACACTTGGCATCCTCTATCACTTTCACATCATTGCACACATAAACATGCATTGCCCTAGGTAGTTTAATCTGATGAATGTAAACATCTCAAGTAATATTTAACAATACAAAATACATATATAATACATCCAAGTCAAAAATCCTCATTAATCCATAGGAGGTAATATTTTCTTTCTAACATCCATATACTCATAATCTTAAATCACATAATAAATAAGTATTATATCAAATAATATGATAATGTAGTATGCATCTCAATAATCAAAGTGAAATCATCCATAACCGACATTTAGACAATAATCATGTAATAAACTAATATCATCAAGAAAATAAAATTTGTTGTCTAAGTAATAATGAAATAATAAACATTATGTGCCTCAATAGCATAGGGATAATGTCACAATAATACATGTGTATAATAACAAAAAATTATAAAAAAGGTAACATTTTAAAAATGTGGGTCTCACATCCCAATACCTTATGTAGCCTTTCTCTTGGAAGTCACAAAAAGAGGTTAGTATTTTGGACCCTCAAAGGTGTTGCATCCTCCTAAGTGCTAGTCATCTCATCATATCAGTCCCATTGGACACTGACTTGGTTCAACACTCAACCTCGAAGGCTCAACTTATTATGCACTATAATATTCATGGGCTCTAAATCCAAACTCCCATCTCTATCTAATTGCAATGCCATCCAATCTAAAACATGGGTTGTGTTAGGTGTATAGTGATTTAAAATAGAAGCATTGAACACATTATAGGCTAGGTGGTAGGGATAGATAATTATCTACATATCCAATGGTCTCTAATATCTTAAATGGCTTGACAAAATTAGGTGCCAACTTCAAGCCTTTTCCATAATTCATATGGCACTTATTGATCCTCACTCTCAAAAACACCTTGTCACCCACTTATAAGTTGTTATTAGTCCTCTTCTCATATACATACTTATTCTACCTCTCTTGTGCCTCCTCAAGGCACTACCAAATATAAACAACCCATTATTCCATATCTTATAACATTTTAAGACCATTTAAAACTCTATCCTCAAAGTGATCCCAACTCAAAGGGATCTTACAATATCTACCATAAAGTTCCTTATATAGTACCATTTTGATCAAACTTTGGTAGTTATCATTATAATAAATGTATAAAAGGTATAATTAATCCTCCAAATGGGATTGCTAGTATATGACATACATGTAAATCATGTCATATAAACATGATTGACTCACTTAATCTTTCCATCTGTCTAAAGATGATTAGAAATACTAATATTGAGCTAAGTGCATGATGCCTTTTGTATAGTTGTCCAAAATTTGGACATGTAAACTAGATCTAAATTAAATATAATATTAAAATGAACCCCATGTAATTAAATTATATCATCCAATAAAATTTTAGCTACCTTCATGAACTTATCCATAGTCACCATGATCATGTAATGATGATGGGACAAAGTAGGTAGTCTAATAATGAAGTCCATGTAGATGGTGTCTAATTTCCATTTTGGAATCTCATGGGGGTATAACAACCCTATAGTATGTTGATACTCAACCTTGACCCTATAACACTTAATAAATTGAGATATTATTTTACAATGGCATGTCATAACTAACCCAATGATACAAGTGTCTCAACTTCGTATGCATCTTCTTCACTCCTTGGTGTGCCTTATAATGAACTTGGTGACACTCTAACAATACAAAAATGAACAAGTCACCTAAATAAAACACATAAATTTTCCCCTTGTGATAGAAGAGAAATTTTCATTAAGATTAAATACCTCATACTTTCCCTTCATATCCATATTTGAGTCTAACATCTATCGCACCTCTTAGTAGAAACTATCCTCTAAAATTTTATCAAGGATTCAAATTTGTAAATTAGTTAATAGCCTCGTCACTTTCAACTCATGGCATCTCCTACTCAAATCATCTACATCAACATTCTCATTTTTCTTAATGTAAAATACCTCACAATCATACTCACACAAAATTTCCATCTAACATTGTTGATGGGCATTAATGTTAGGGTAACTTAAAAAAAAATATAGGCTCAATTGATATGTCCCTAATACAAAGTGATGACCAAGAATAAAGTGTCACCATCTCAAACAAGTGTTTAATATAGTTATAAACTCAATATCATCTGTAAAATATCTTAGCTCATAGTCTTTAAGTTTTCTAGACTCATAGGCAATCACCTCGCCTTCATGCATGAGGATGGTTCCTAGATCTACATGGGAGGCATTAGTATAAATGAATAACTCCTCAAATAGATCAGGTAATACTAAGATAAATGCAATAATAAGACACTTATTCAATATTTATAAATCCTCCTTATAGTTATCTATCCATAAAAAAATCATTTTCTTTTAAGGTATTTGACTGGGTTCACAATGCAAGAAAAGATCTTGACAAAGTAATGGTAGTAACATGCCAAAATTATGAAGCTATGAACCTCTGTGACACTTTTGGGTGTTTTAAAATACATAATAGGACTAATATTATAGGGCTATACTGAGATACCATCCATATAAATAATTTTATTCATATATTTTACCTTTAACTATGTAAAAGCACACCTCCCCAAGTTATCATATGAATGGTTCTGTCAAAAAACTTACATAACCTCACGTAGGAAGTCCTTGTGTTCCTTCTCACTATGTGAATATATCAATATGTATTCAAGTAATTTCAACATGAAATGGTCTATAAATTTAGATAAAACTTTTTTCACAAGACTCATAAACATTTCTTGGGCATTAGTTAACCCAAATACTACTATTGTAAACTCATAATGCCCATATCACATATAAAATGCATTTTTGTGAATATCTAGCTCTTTAATCCAAATTTGATGACACCCAAAATTTAGATCTATCTTGGATAATACTTTAGATACATGCATATAATCATACAAATCATTTATCTTTGGAAATGGGTAATTATTTAATATCATTACTTTGTTCAACTAGCAATATTCAACACAAAGTTGAAGGGACTCATCCTTATTCTTCATGAAGATAATAGGTGTTCCCCATGGGGAAACACTAGGATGAATTATTCCCTTCTCCAATAATTTTTATGATGTAAATTGAGTTCAAAAATCTTATTATTAGTCATTTGATATGGTGTCTTAGATATCATCTCAGTACCAAGTCCAAGATTTATCATGAAATCAATATCTCAAGGTGGGGATATACTTAGAAACTCACTTGGAAGCACACCAACAAAATCTTAAATTACAGGATGATCATATAATTAATTCTCCTGTAAGTCCTCCTCTGACTTATCACTCATGGTTATAATAAATATCTAGCATCCCTTTTGCATGATCCACTTGAGTTGCATCATGAAAACCATTTAAATAGAAATAGGTATCTTGACCCATGAGATAATCATATTGGCCCTAAGGTCATTAGCACACTTGATGACCTTTTTGATACTCCATATTTTATCTATGATACATGAGTGAATTCATATGTAAAAAAATCCAAAATTACCTGAAGTCATAGTGTGTAAGTTAACAGTGGCGGGGATGCCAACAAAATCAAGAACACAAGAGCTCACTAGTGAGCTAATAGACATCTTGGCACCAATAGCCAACACAACCTCCCAAATGTCATGTTGTATATAATCCACTATACTATAATATTCCATGATTTAATGGGATTTAAATGAGTCTGAGGATTTAGAATAAAATAATACTATAACAGATACTTCACTAATCATACTTGTGGTCTCAATTACCATCCCCTAATGATTTTTTTGGTGGTTATCCACCATTACATACATGTGGCACCAACCCACATTACCCACAATCTACTCTGAAATTAGATCCTTCTACCTTCTAATAATTAAATATCTATGTGGACAATCTCATGTATAGTGTTGTGGTGATCCAAAAGTGTATCATGTACCCCTAACCTACTCTCGCCCTAATGGGGTTATAATAGTCCTCTACCCAAATGTAGTTGTATAACATGAAGACCCTACCTAGGAAAACATTTGATTTTACATAGGATGAATATCATGTCTAATAAGCTACATATCCTACCTCTCTCTATCCCTTCTAGTTATAAGCCCTATAGAATATTTGATTTGATGATTAGGATAGTTACTCTATTATTACTAATGAGAGAGGCTTGGAAATGATTTCGTAAGTCTCCAACCTCTACTAGGTGTGGGATACACACCATAAGGTCTTCAGGGAGAGTATACATATTGAGCTAACTATATCTGTATTTAGGCCACTGATAAATGGTTCACTTACATAGTTTTATCTATAGCATAGTTCACATGTAGTAAAATTATAGGAAATGACATTGATACTGTGCCACTATACTAATTTCGTATTTAATCTCATGGAACTCATCTAAATTCCTTTGTATTTAATTTTTTTAAATGTAATTATCTCTAAAATAATCCTTAAATATCTCCTAAGTAGTGGTGGTTGGGGTCAAATGGAGCTTCTACCCTCAACTTCTAACCAAATATTATTTATGCCTCTCAAAATATGAGTATTCAAAATGGACTTACCATTTTAATTAGAATATTATAAGGTGAAACATCCATAAAAAATAGCTATCCATGCCTTGGCAACACAACCCTCATAGATGCCATCAAAATTAGATAGTTAGAGTTAAATTCAGTCATTGACTAAATCTCCCAGTCCTTACCTATGAGGATGGTTGTAACCTTGACTCTCCCAAAAATCCTTTGTGTGAAGATAATCTACTCTATCTACCTTTGCATTTGGGTTCAAGGGGTTGTTATAAATAATCCTCTCTCTATCTCCCTATGCTCTCTGATGTGTTGGCCTATGCATCTTCTACATCTCTCCCTAAATTTATCTTTTTCTACCATGAGACAATTATTGAGTCCCTTTTAAAAACCTTATGTATAGCTATAAATCTCTCTTATAGTATGTATAACATCTATTACATAGATTTAAATATCAGAGGCCCAATGTCTATCATCCCTTATGGAGTTGTAAGTAGATTTATAAGATCATCATATCATTTTGTAATATCCAATGTCTACCATTAGTCATATTGCATATGGAAAAATGAATGTTAGATCAAATCAGAATTAATGAACCTAATGTTATCAATAGTAAAAATCTACTAAGTAGTGATATGATAACAAGGTTCAATGTTACTTAGAGCTCTTAGTGTTGAAACCATCATCTGATACTATGCCCAAATTTTCACATTATCAAAACCACATAAAAATAGGCCAATTTTATATAATGTATAATGCACATTCTAAATAAATCCATTGCCCATGGGCTATCCAACTTCATGACATGAGATATGGAAAGTGTCAAAATAAACTCACATGCTTAAACAACATGGGTGGCAATGTGAAAGTGGAGACATGGTAGCTAAGTGACCATAAAGGCCCCATTTTCTCTAAGTAGCCTAAAAACTCTCAAATAAGCATGTAACTCTATAGGCAAACCTAGTGATCCCCATGGCCCCAAAGTCTAAAAGTGGCATGCAAATAAAAATAGGTGGATTTGAGAAACCAATATCTCTAATGATTCATCTTAACTCTTAGCAGGGTTTGAGGGGGATCCTAAGTAATTCTAATGAATCACACCACTTGTTTCACATCTGAAGTTATAATTGAATATAATTTTCAAGTTGACTTACCTTTTAAGTAATTTTATTATCCATGAGGATGAATACTTTTCATATGACCTCAAAAGGGGTCTAATGTGTCCTTGCTTAGCTCCCTAAGGTTAGAATGTTCCATATCAAGTGTTGGATCCTTCCTAACTCTACCATTAGATTTTCTCAATGGTGAGGAAACCCAATAAATTCTTAAAGAGGGCATTAAAGTTTTCAAATCACTCTTTCTATTTCAATCTCTTATTTAGGGAAAGAGGAAGGAGGTTTTAGAGGTTGACTTGTTCATAGTCATTCATCTTCTCCTTCCTAGACATTAAATAACTACCACGAATGGAGTCTCCAAGCTTTGTAAATTCTTATATTTTAATTAATTTTACAAATATATTTTAATACAAGCATGTTTGGGTTGGTTTTATAGGTACTCGTATTCTCAAAAAGTCTACAACTTATTCCAAACTCCTACAACTTTTGACAAGGCCTTAGGGAGCTTCAAGCTTCACCACAAAAATTAATTGGTATGAGCAAGGTTAAATAAGAAACTACTTTTTTATTTGAGTTTCATACTTTGGTTTTTAGTTCATGCAATAGGGGATGGAAAATTAAGAGGGGTTCCCTTTTAGTTCATCTCATCTCAGGGTTATAAGAGCCTAAAATTTTCAAAAAGGTCAAAACTTACCTCTTTTGGACAAAAGATCCATATCTTGAAAAATATGTAGTCTCAGCCTGAAAACATATTCCATATAAAAAGAGGGTGAAAACATTAAGGGCATATTTGAGGTCACTCCACCTCTAGGTATTTGGGTTTCCATAAATGGCTACACAAAATGATTCATGTCTAATGAAATAGTTCCTATTTTCAAAATATTTACATGGGATTAGACTTTAAGAAAAAGTAAAGTTATGAAAAAAATATGTTAAATAATAAAAATGAATTGTTTCATATAATAATACACTATAGTAAGAGGTAGATGCACAAATTTAAGGGACAAAAAACATGACACAATGAAAAATATAATCTATTTTATGTAAAGGGTGTATGCCCTTTTTGTAAAAAAAAGCAATGCAGAATTGGAAAAGAGTTATTCCTGACCCTAAAGGGCATGCATACTTTTTAAAGGGTGTACGCCCTTTTGAAAGACAAGCATTATTTTTTTGGTTTGGCAACTAGAGTTTTTTGTTTTGGAAAATAGAGGTTTTTTTTTAATTTTGAAACTAGAGCTATTATTTTTGCAAGGCCCTTTGCAAAGGACGCATACCCTTTTCAAAGACATACATTTTTATTTTTTTGTTTCGCAACTAGAGTTTTTTGTTTTGGCAACTAGATGTTTTTTTTTTTGTTTTGCAACTAGAGGTATTGTTTTTGAAAGGATATATTTAGTAAAATAAATGTTAAGTATAAGTTTACATTTAAAGTATAATTATATAAATTTAGTAAATTAAATGTAAACTTATAATTTAAATTTACTTTTGCAAGGCCCTTTACAAAGGATGCATGCCGTTTTGAAAACATGCATTGTTTTTTTTTTGTTTGGCAACTAGAGTTTTTTGTTTTGGAAACTAGAGGTTTTTTTTGTAACTAGAGGTATTGTTTTTGAAAGGATATATTTATTAAATTAAATGTAAACTTATACTTTAAATTTATTTTACTAAATATAAAAAATTAGGGCCACTCAGCATCTTCTGAAATTGATTACAGACCTGTAAGAGTTACCATTTAGAAGTTATTTTTTAATTTCCATTTTAGCCAATACTTAGTTTTCAGAATTTCAAGGTCAGAAGATAGAATGAGAAACTTATATCTATCTTATTACCTCATTTCTCATTCTATCTTCTGATCCTAAAATTTTGAAAACTAAGTATTGGCTAGAATAAAATTTGAAAAACTAACTTCTAAATGGTGACTCCTACAGGTCTATAGTCAATTTCATAAGATATTGAGTGGCCCTATTTTTTTATATTTAGTAAAATAAATTTAAAGTATACGAATGTAAAATTTAATATAATACCTTTTAAAAACAATACCTCTAGTTGCAAAACAAAAAAAAACCTCTAGTTGCCAAACAAAAATAAACACGTCTTTCAAAAGGGTGTACACCCTTTTAAAAGGATGCACACCCTTTAGAAAGGATGCACGCCCTTTAGAAAGGATGCACGCCCTTTGTAAAGGATGCACGCCCTTTTCAAAGGGTGTACACCCTTTAGAAAGGATGCAATTCCTTTGTAAAGGGATTACGCCCTTTCGAAAGGGTGTAAACCCTTTGTAAAAGGCATGCATCCTTTGAAAAGGGTGTACTCCCTTTGCAAAGGGTGTATGCCCTTTCAAGATATCAATATTTTTGGTGCTTTACCTCCAAATTTACCTTGGGTACAGGTTTGGAGAGGTCCGAACTTAGCTTAAAACTACGTATGGAGCAGCCCACCTAGTTTCTAGAAAATTTAGGAGTCTTTTTCATCTTTATGGACACATCTGATCAAGCAGCTTTTATTATTTTAAAAAATATATATAGTGTTTTAGAGGAGAAAGTGTAGCTTTAGAATATATAATTTTTTTAACGTTAGAATATTATTTATAATTATTACTTAATTTATTCATAACATACCTCATTATGGACTATACATATATCGTCACAAATTCCCTTATAACTTTTTGAATATTAATCAAAAGTTTATAAAACTCATATCTCAACAATCTACACATTATCAACTATGCTTTGAAAAAAATGATTTTCATGAAGTTAAGGTCAAAAAGTTGTGTTCGTACACTTGCATTTTCAATTCTCCAGCTGCCTTGACTTGTAAAATGATTTAAAAATTATATATTTAACAAAAAATATTCTCAATAATATTTCATATTTCACCTATATATGTATGAAATTTAATATAAAAATTCAATCATTTACTCAAAAAAAGTGTGTTCGTACACATGCACTCTCCTTATCTTTTTACAAAAAATTACCAACCTATTGTCATAAATGCATATATTTCACACATTTTTATCATTTGGGTATTGAAAAAAATTAAATATTTAGAAATTAAATTCAGAACTCCACAATTCATGTTTTTATGTCATTATAAAATTCCTTTTTGAAGTGTCTCTAACATTCTCTCCAAGTTCAACTATTGTTATTTTCAAAAAGAAAAAATTTTCACTTTGTACTCCCCCTTTTGTCCCCCATTATCCTGCATCTACCCTAAGGTTGGGTATTAGTCAACCTTCATTTACAACCCTCATGGTTAAAACATGCGATGGATTTCACCATGTGGCCTATAAACCACGTGGTCTCCCCTAATTACTCGACCTCCATGACAGTGTTCACATGTACCAAAATTATTATAAGCCATGGAAGTCGTCGCCATGTAAAAATGTGAAAAATCATAGGGCCTATACTACTCACCACATGGTCACATGGGTGACTACCTTTTTATTTTTTAATCTTCCCTACACAAAGGGTCATATTCCCTTTCAATGGGCATATGTAACCTTAAATTACCCTACAAATATCTAAAATTCAAAAAATTATAACAAATGAAACATAAGACCTAAATTTAGAAAGTTGAAGGCAACATGTCCCAAAATTAGTAAATTTTCATATAAAATTTGTTCAGACACTTTTCTACCTTATTTAATGTGTACAAAAATTTCTTGAACTATAAGCAAATTACAAAAGAAACTAAAACAACTTTAATAGTGTAACTTCAAAAATCATAACAATTAAACTGTAAATCATAAAATCAAACCATAAAATCTA